>JARBEQ010296184.1:0-17420 GCA_030265355.1 Tritonia tetraquetra
TCTCTCTCTCTATCTCTCTCTCTCTCTCTCTCTCTCTCTCTCTCTCTCTCTCTCTCTCTCTCTCTCTCACACACACATCAACGTCCGCTTTCACTTTCAATGTTTTGTGTGTTCAAAGTCAAAGGGTTCGTTTGTGCACCACGTGATCTCTGTGTATTGATTAATGTTGAAGTACTTGAAGGCAATTTTAAAAAGAAAAGCAATTTTTGCTGACTAATGTTTATCAGTAGATTGATTTTCTTAATTGTCTGTTTTTGTATCATTAATATATTTTACCCTCTACTTGTTTCAATTTTGATGATACACGCAACCAGGCCCTCGGCCATTATACATGCATGCCCTACCGCTTTGTTAAATGTGTTTTAATGGAAATGGATTGGTTTTCATCTTGCCGCCATAGGCTGGAATTGAATGCATTAATGAAAACAACAGGCTGTTACTGGGGACCCCTTCCTTCTTTCTCCCTGTTGTCGCTATGTAAGATATTGTGATATTTATATTGACTGTAGGGTGGTCAATGTAACATAGCAAAGATAATGTAGTAATATTTGTTTGTTTGTTTGTTTTTGGATAATTTTGGAAATATATTGTGGAAAGGATAATATTGTTATAAGTAAGATATTATTAGAGGTGACAATGGTTTGGGAATGGATGAGTTGAATCAAAATGTCCATGATTTGATTCATTATGACTTTCAAAATGACCAAAAAACAGGAAAATCCTGTTAAAAACAGGAGTTGGCAGGCCTGGTGCTGGTGGCAGGTGTATTATGTCATAGTAATGACCCAACAATTTCAGTGTCATTTACCAACGTTAATTTTTTTACCTGGCCATCCTATTCTAAGTGACCCTTGCTGAGTTAGTTCTTTAAAAGGTTATTATATTATTTCAGCTGGACAAATTGTGTTAGAGAACACATTCTTCTTTGCTGTTTATATAAAAATAGCATCTTGAATTTACTTTGACTTTGAGAGACATGACTCTACTGTAACATGTTTTTCTTTCCATCTGTGGTAATTTCTGTAAATGGTACCAACTGTAATAAAAATTGTCAGGGAGAGAGAGAAGTGAAAAATTCACATATATTATATACTAATGTGTTTCTCTTAGGCCCTGAAATCAAAGAAAGGTGTATACTACTATGACTATGGTTTTGAATGCACTGTCTCCGTAAGAGTTAGGACTGTTAGCAAATTATCAATTAATGAGAGTCGAGAGGATTTCCTTGATATAAGTACAAGTCTAATTGTAACCCGTGCCAATTTTTTGATTCATGTTTGAGAATGAACATTAAGCACTTTTTGACATTTATATAAGTGTTGGAGTACAAGCCCATGACTTAAAACTTACAAAGAATCTTCTTTTATGACCTGCTTGACCAATAGTATTAGAATATTATGATGCAATGAACTGCTTGACCACAAGTATTAGAATATTATGATGCAATGAACTGCTTGACCACAAGTATTAGAATATTATGAAGCATTAGGCAGGGTTAGTTAAACGATTTTGATTTGCAATCTTTTTTAGATATTGAAAATTAGTCATTGACTCTTATTTATAGTCTGTCAAAGAATTTTAAGCCTTATAGATTGCAGTCACTATAACTTTTTAAAAATTAAATGGGGTGTATGATGTTGGTGTCTATTTTTGGTGGGGTTTTTTAATATTGGTCATTAATACCTTTCTTTTCTTTCTTTTTTTCCAGGTCTATCACAATAGAAATGTAAAATTTAAAAACATGATGTATAGCCATATAGCATTGAAATCTACATATCCTCTGACTGTAGCTGAATGACAAACTACAACCCCCTAAAAATGTATAAGGAGCAACACATTCTTCAAAGTCAACGTTCAAATCCACCGTCACAACAAACAGAACAGATTGGTCAACCAGCCATGATATGTTTACAAACCCCAGAGAGCGGTAATGGATCACAATCCTTTGATGTTGTCATTGAGGGTTCACCTGGGAAATCGGTACCCACTTTCAAATTGATACCTCGCACTGTAGGATCAGAGTGCCAAATTGTCTCCCAAAATAGAGATTCTCCTTCTCTGCCTCTACCAGTACCATTTGTTCGGACCGAAACAGACAAACAAAATCCAAGTGATCGAAAGACTTGTCCATCCAAAGGAGGAGAGTCTAGATCTTTACTTTCAAATATGCAACCTGTAAAAATTTTACCCAAACCTGTAATGCCACTAAATTATCAGAGACTCTTTCCATGTGATGGGAATTGTACAACTGAACAGTCCGTTACTTCAGAACGTATGTCCAATACAGCAGCTATGTCACTGTTGAAATCACTTTTGAAAAAAAAATCTACGGAAACAGCAAAACACAGACTAAAGCAAGTTTTGATTTTGAAACGGGCAACGGTAAAACCATCTTCTCCTATCACTCGAGTTATGTTGAAGATGCCTGCAGTAGAAGTAGGCAGGCCTTCTGGAGGCTTGACAGACTTGTTATTGCCTGTGGCTGAAACAAGTGCCAATTGTCGAATAGAGATGAACCATGGTTGTAATGGTTGTCCTCCCTTTGATCATAATTATGCTAAGTGCCTGAACTGTCCTCCTAGGGAGACACCTCCAGAAACACCTCAAGATGTCATTTGCATTGATGACGATGATGACGACAATGATACAAACAATGTGTCTGACTCTCCTGCGTTTGAAAGTAGTAATAGAGTTGAAGAGTACTCCACATCTTTTACAACCTCTGAGAAAGGAGAACAAGTCATGGTGGTTAATCCAACTTTATTTAACTTTGAAGAACAAGAGTCCACTCAAAATCAAAATCGCAATGCTGATACATTTCAAACGGTTAAAAGTTCATTCGATTCTGTAAACAACATAAAAATTGAGAATTCAAAATGGAAGGAAACAGACCTTATGCCAACACCAACACCTCAAGGTGAATTTTCAAATAAAAATGTTTTTGAACAGGGTAACCCTGAGTCTTCAAGTTCAAGTAATTTTACAGAAGTTGAAATTGATTCATCATGTGACTGGAAAATTGATTCTGTGTATTCACTTGCACCTGAGATTAATCAGTTTGATGTTGATGTAAATGATATAGAGATAGACTATGCAGATGAAGAAACAGACGATGCGGACGAAGGGCCTGAAAATGAACAATCTGAGGAATGTGTTTCTTTCTCCTTAAGAGGATCGGAGTGGAAAGAATTTTGTCAGCCATGTTTTGTTGTCTTAGAGAGATTACCAATATCAAAAGGGATGAAATTGCAGCATGATGATATAATTTCAAAGTGTAGCCCTCATTGCAGATATCGAACTCTTAGACTGTTGTGCGGCATGAATCTTTTAAAGTGTTGTAACCATCCCTTATTTGAAATACATGAAAACGAGGGTCCTGTACATCAACATAAAAAAACAGTAGTCAAGAACAAAAATCTAACATTGGAGAACCATGGTCCAATTTCTGAATATGAGGACCCAGTAATTGAGAATGAGGATCCAGTAATTGAGAATGAGGACCCAGTATTTGAGAATGAGGATCCAGTAATTGAGAATGAAGGCCCAGTAAGTGAGAATGAAAATATATTATTTGATAACAGAGATACAGAATTTGAAAACAGAGATACAGAATATGAAAACAGAGATACAGAATTTGAAAACAGAGATACAGAATTTGAAAACAGAGATACAGAATTTGAAAACAGAGATACAGAATTTGAATACAGAGATACAGAATTTGAAAACAGAGATTTGGTTTTTGAGAACAAGGATCCAGTGTTAATAAAGAAAAAGGTGACTGTTGAAAAAGAAAATGTTTATCTTCAACCAAGTCCATTTCAATCTTGCAAAAATGATGAGGCTGAGACGATGTGCACAGAGGAATCCCCAGTTTTGCTTTCATCTCCTGTAGACAGTGGCACCAATTTGTCTCAGGTGTTATCTAAGTCCAAAGAGCAAACACCAACAGGTAGATCTAATCATGAAAAAAGAAAAGTTTTGACGTTTGAAAAAGCCCTTGCTCGATTGAAAAAGCAAGTTGCATCAAAGAGAAAAAAAATGAGGTTGATGAAAAAGTTAAGGGCACACCAAAGGCCATCAAAATTAAGACATCCCATGCCAACTATAAATGGAGTGCCCGTTGACCCTGTACGTTTTGCCCAGACATGCTCCTTTTCTATCACGAAAGAGAAATTTGTAGAAAAGAATTGGAAAGGCGAGAAAAATAGTCATCCATCTTCGTCTTCAATTCCTCATAAAATATTCTCAGTATCCAATAGAGACACTCAGATGCGTCTCGTTCCTTCATCTACAACCAGGCCTGTACCTAATAACAAACTCCAAGCAGCAATGGATGCTCTCGCAAAATTTATAAAATCTAATCCTCAAATCACTAAGAAGAATTGTTGTTATTTCATGGTCACAATTGAAGACCAGCAAATTCTCATTAAAACTTCCCCCTATTCTCCAACTCCAACCTCAGCCTCAACAAGCTCCTCCCATCAGTCTGCAAATGTTTCAACTCCCCCCCTCTACCTGCCTGCAAATGTTTCCCCTTCTTCCTACCAGCCTGCAAAAGTTTCTTCTTCCCCCTACCAGCCTTCAAGTGTTTCAACTTCTTCAACCTACCAGCCTGCAAATGATTCAACAACTTCCAGAGAGAAAAATTCACCTCTTTTATCACTCCTAAATAATAAATCAACATCTAGGTGTTCAAGATATTCAGTCGCAGGTCCATCTACGCATTTGAGGATAGGGGGTAACTTAACACAATCATACTCCCCACAGCAAATTTCACAGACTTCTGCATCAAATCTGATCCAGCCAAGATGGAAAAATATTTCAACTCTGACAATGACAATGCCTCCACAAAACAAAAAAAGTCTGTTGAGCTGTACCACCAGTCAAAAGGAACAAACTTTGAGTAGTACAAATGCATCACACATAAAAGAACCCTACCTACCTTCTTCAGATTCAACACAAGTTTCCAGTTCTCATAATAACAACTGCTTGTCCCAAACTCAGGTAAAGCCCAAGCGTCCTCCACATAAACATCTCACAGAGGAAGAAAAAAGGATTAAAAGAAGAAAATTGGAAGCCAAATACCCCCTTCCCCCCGGGGTCATCATTAAATCAGAGCCAATCACAGTTGGGTATGAGATCGATAGCAGCTGGTCCATTACTTCTGAAATCGACACAGATTTTATTCCTCAAGATAGCTTTGAAGGGTTGACAAGTCCAACTGTTGCAGAAGAGGATGATACTAGAAACCATGGGGGTCTTTCCAAAAACTATGATGATTCTCCACCCATGTTGGAAATGGAAGACACCATGATCTGGTCAACCCAGGAAGACCAAAGGTTAAGGATATCATCAGAAGATGATGTTGTTGAGACACCACCCATCTTACAACCAATGGCACCACAGACCTCCTTCAAAGATGTCATAGAAGTAGAAGATGACACAACGGAAAACAATTATAGTAGACATTTTGTAGACGAATCAGTTGTAAGCCCTACTTTGGAAAGTGGTTACGATTCGTTGAGTGCTTCATCATCATCGGACACATTAATTTCCTCGTCATCGACCTCATCACTGGATACTGGTGACGAAAGGGGTCAGAAATCTTCGCAAGTCAGGTCAAGAATCCAGCAGCTGAAAGAGTTGTTGAAGAAGAAAGAAATACAGGTGGACAATTTGCGTAAAGTTGTGTCAGCTTTCCCTCAAATAGATTTGGACTCTATCTAAAACTAAAATTGTCAAAATCCTTTCCCATACATTCCCTTTGTAAAGCCTATTCAGATTTCACAAATCAATAAAGTTTCATTTATGATTAGCTAACATTTGTCATTGTGATTGTATTTTTGTAAAATATATCCAAGTGATTTTTATTTAATATAACATTTGATAATTCAGTTTTCTACTGAGACCAGGAAGGAAGAGCCTGGCATAGTTAGGAAAGAGTGGTTACCAAAACTTAGAAATTCAATATAAGTCTTTTTTTAAAAAAAAGAAGGTAACATAAATGCAACAATAATCAAACGCAATGTATGATTGATGACTATGATTGCAACAGATGTATGTAAGTATTTAGACTTTTGATTCAACTCATCTTCTTTCTTACTTATCCAGTTCGCTGTTACCAGTGTAGGGCCCGCTCAATGTGGCGGATTTTAAAGATATCAGGCCAAGCAGGTGATCAGCCCTCTGTGACTTTTCTTGTGTTAGAGGAATTGATTTTTACTGGACAGCAGCCTTTTGTCCGCCTCTTCTCGATTTCCAACTGCCAAGGGTTCTTTAACGTGCACAACTTCCTCACAGGACCTCCGAATCTATTGCCCATCTCCGATAGGACTAGGTTCTTGATCCCAACTACCTTCATGGGATCAGGGGAGTGGCAAATGGGTTTATACCAAGTTTTATTAAGAAAAACAATAGCTGTCGCCGCTGGGATTCAAACCCGGTACCTTTCACTTCACTTCAGAGGCCAGAACCATACCTCTGAGACCCCTTCAACTTCAACTCATCTACCTTATGCAATTTGATTATTTTCTTTCACATGTTGATTGATAATGGTAACGACATGTTTGTTTCTCAATAAGTGAAATCTTTTGTTAGATTTTAATTTAGATAGTAATTTAGACAGTAATGTTTTGTATTGTTGCAATCTGTCCAAAATTACATATTCTTATGTAATTGTTCCTCTTAATATTAATATTGATATGTTGGTGGGTATTATACATTATCAAGCAGTGGTTGAGTGGATAGATGTTCATTCACTAAATCAGCAGGTATCAAGATTGAATCCCGCCTCAGACACATTTGCACTCTAGCACGGATACAGCGAAGATGTAGTAGTAGTAGTAAGGAAACTAATTAATATAGCGAAAGGAATTTTTGGTCTGGATTTTTTGTTATATATTGATATTAATATTCGTTCTTCTTCTTCTTATCCAATTTCCTTTTACCATTACAGTGTAGGGCCAGCACAATGAGTCTGGATTTCTCTGGATCAAGATATTAAGCCAAGCAGGTGATCAACCCACTGTGAGATATTAATATTAATATTATTATTTATTGACTTGACCGCCTTATGTGGCAAAATCTGCGCAGTTTTTTTGTAGCTGAGGGGTTTACCAGCAAGACAACAGTAAATATTGTTATGGCCAAACTTGGGCAACATCTAAAAATGTGCCACTCATTGTGCTATTCAAGGTTTGGGGTACAGTGGGCTGATCACCTGCTTGCCTTATCTACCTGATCCAGAGTTTTTCCAGCTTTGCCTTCAGCAATGTTGGTCATTGAGCTGGCCACGACACTCCTTAGAGGTATAGCTAAGTAATAGCTAGATAAATTGTGCTGTCCCTGAAATTTCGTTTTATCTGTGCTAGTGTGTAGGTACGGTAATCCTAGTGATAAAATAGTAGTATATGAGATAAGAGATGGAACTCTAGTCTCCTTAGTTGAGGTGGGAAAACATAAGGCCCTGTGTCTATGCTAGAAATGATGTTAAAGAGCTCTTCACTGTTGTCCCACTTGCCCTACCATTAGTACCATCACAAAATTAGTAATTGAAATTATATTTAGCAACATTTTAATTTTATGTGTTGATTGTCCACATTATCATTCTTGATCCACAATTGTATTTTTCTATTTCCACCAATGTTCAATATGGGTCAGACTCTTCCTGCTTCCTGATTACTATCCAAAAGGGGATTGGAAAAGACAGAACATTATCATTTGTTGTAACTGAAAGAGATGAGTTTCCTTTGCCATATCATCATGTTCTTTTCAGTTTTATTTTAACTTTAACTTTAAACCATTTGTCATTGAAATTGAAATAAAATAAAGAATTCTGTTTCACTTCCATTCGTGTCGACATTTAATTGAAATGATTGTATTGAGTTGAAGTTGAAGAATTCAAGAAAGATTTCATATTTCTTATACTTATAACTTACATTCACCTTTGTTTGACTTGTTGGATGCAAAAACATTTTTTTTTTCATTAGATGACTCCTCTGTGACGCAGTGGTATAATAATAGCACTCGTTCACAATGGATCAATTTGGAGGTCCGCAATTTGAATCCCAGCCAGGCCCGCTTTTGAAATGATCTTCAAGTGCCAAAAGGGGTGTAGAATTAGAACTCGTAATTTAAAACTCTAAGTTAAACCTAAAACAAAATTAAAAGCTGCAGTGGATTCCGCTTAGTATAAACTCCACGGGACCAGGTTTTCACATAATTTACAAGACGGAGTGCCTATGTCACCAAGCAGGTAAATTATGTTCCTGGATCTTTATGATTATAATAATATATAAGACCTTCAACCTCCACATTTCAAAAATAGAATTTGAACCAACATTCCAATCTGAATATTCATACAACAGGTCAGAATCCTTCATTGTTTCGTTTTGTTATCCACAGTGCATATATGATTACCAAAACAGTGTTGCTGAACACGGTGCCTCGTTAACTTTACGACCCCAAAAACATGTCCCACCTGTAATGTTATCCTTGACCTATAACACATGGTACTAGCGGTAGTGCTCATGTTCCAAATGGAATTTAACAGTTTTGTTGTTTGTTTGTTGCTGTTTTTGGACTCTATCGACATAGATAGGTCATTTCAGCACCCGCCATACAGCTTCAAACAAATCAAGGTTTAGGAAGAGGCACCTGCACCACTCATGGGTCACATAAGCGCTTGAGAAAAAGTAAGACAAGGGGGACGACACATAGTTCAAAGATAGAACAGAAGTGGATTCCAGTAGATCAGTCTGTTCCCTATCCCGGTGTGAAGTGAGCGAAACAGTTTCACCCAGGCAGCCCCTGCAGAAGGCATAAAATATACAGTAATCTATATTGTAAGGTAAGAATGAATAGGCCTACTATTATTAGTACTATAAAGAGAGATACATGAAAAAAAATATCATCTAAAAAAAAATGAAATAAGATTACAACTGAATATTTCCACCCGGCAAGAGCCCCAGCCCCAAGCAAAAACCGGATCATCTCATTCCAGGACAAGAACAGAAAGCTACATGGGGGAGCGGGGACGATAGGTGAGTGGGATAGAAGACAAAGGAAAGAGTGTGGACCGGTTTAGCACCCCCCGGCCCACAGAAGGGGTCTCGCCAACCGCCCGCTTTACTTAGTTTAAGCAGTCTTAAAATTTACGGCCTAAAATTTAAGCCATGACTTGAGATGGATGTGGAAGGTAAATTTGTCATCTTGTGTCCATTGTCACTCGCCATCACAGAAGCTCCTGTGTCCTTGTGATTTCTGAATAGCAATAGCATTATTTCCATATCATTATCATGAGTAAGAGCTCAAAATTTAAGTCCCACAGGCTAAATCTGGCGCTCACAAGAACTGATGACATTTTATCAAGAACCATTGTGTCTTGCCGTTTTGGGGGGATTGGCTACCAATACCGTTTTCTCTGCCAAACTTTTCTTTCACACATGGTCCATATTTCAAGACTGTACAAGATGAAAAGCCAACATCCACAATGGATACAGACTTGTCCTTTACACAACACATGATGATATCAATATTATAATAGTAGTATAGAGAACACCTAAGGCCCCAATTGTATTGGCATCACATCTCCCTTGCTAATTCTCCTTTCCCTCTCAATGAAGATCCAAAAAGTCTAGTATAAAACAAAAACCCACATAGTGCAACCCTTCTCCTCAGTTATTATATTATAAAGACTTTCAATGACTGAGGGGGTGATGAGAATGTGAGGAGAGGGAAATGTGATGCCACTCCGTTTGGGGCCTGAATAAACTTTTGAAACTAAAATTGTCTGAGATTTATCAATGTTTATTACATTTTATAAAGCAAAATTATCATTTCAAAAAATCACAAATTTTATAACATATCCGACATGTTCATACCCAAAACAAGCATACCGGTATATCCATTTATTATTGCACATCAATCTGAAGCAGATCATTGGACAAAATATGTTTAACCCTAGAACTAGAACTGTCACATGGTGATATTGGTAATGGTAATTTCTGTGTTGCTAAGGCAATTTCAGCTTTTGTGATATGCTACAGAAAAACCCTTGTGACGTTATTTGAAGAGTAAAAAAAGGTAATTGAATGTCCATTCCATTTTCATTGTGGTCACTTGACCATGGTGATCAGTCAAAACATGATTTGTTTTCATAGTTTGTAGGTATGAATGAAGTGACAAGTGAGTTTGATTCAATATTGGTCTCTTTACTGATCGGCAGAGTGACCCTTCATTGAAAGATATAATTTTCAAAATCATTTGGACCACTGACATTTCCAGGAACACCTTGTAATTGGAAATCAAGAAATAAAAATTTGAGGTGACTAGTTCTGGAATTTCAACTACAATCAACTTTGGGGGTGTAGGTCTAGACAATCGATGACCTAAGACTAAGACTAAGATCTTTTGATTCGGCCCTATCAAATCAATACATAAATAATAGAGTATTTGTTCCTATTAATAACAAATCGCTTTCACTTTCGCTTTTTCTATCTCCATCCGAGACCGTTTATAGTTAATTTCAATGTATAGAACTGTGAAAATCTTCAGCGCTATTATTATATTATCACCAAGAACAATTAGAATGGTGTTTTTGCTCTATTTATGAACGCAGAGGGACCGAGATTTTGGTTAGAAATTGTCAGCAAAATTTGAGCATGTGTATTTAATAAATTCAACTGCTTCTGGGTCAATCTGGTGGAGCAAAAGATTGGAATTGTTTCATCTCACATAGTTATTATAGCCAAATCAAAAAGAGCTGATTAAATCGCCTGTGACACCACAACGTTTTAAAAAAATACGTCCCATGACAGTTCTAGGGTTAAAACCTGCAGCGGTATATCCAATCAGCTTGATCCCTTTATGGATAATAATATTGGGGGAAACCCTGCACCTAATAAGTATAAATAAGTAAGGAATACTCTACTGGAAATGTATACTTTTACTACTAAGACCGGTACTGTACCAACATTATAACATTTTTTAACACTACAATCATTGTCAAAAAAAATATTTAATGTCAAATTAAATCACATGATTCAAGTTTGCACCATCACCGTGAAATCGTTGATTATAAGCATGTTCTTCAGGGATCGTCTAAAAAGATTTTATATTCTAATGATAATTTTCAAGGGTAAAAAAAAAGAAAAACACTTATCCATACCATGCTCTATGAGCTTTAAAATGTTAAGTTTACCCTCAGCAGGTCATTACATTCCGGTATCCTTCTAAACTCCATGGGGATTATACAGTGTGGAGTTACCTTTTATGCGCTTCAGCACAAAAAAAATTGACCAGATCATTTGCTGCCCTCGGCCACTCAATGACATACACCTGACGGGTGTAAATGGCAAATGAAAACATCAGTAGGTAGTATTGTAAGTGGTAGTAGGCTACAGCATTATTGGTGGAAGTAGTAGTAGTAAGTAGTAGTAGTAGTAGAAGTGGTGGTAGTAGTAGAAGTAGCAGTGGTGGTAGTAGTAGTAGTGGTAGTACAAAATAAAAATGGATGACCATTACTACATTTTCAGCCCATTTGAGGAAAAAGCAAAAAGTCTGAAATCAGACAAAATCTAAAAGATTTCCACCCCTGACCTGAGTTAAATGAGGAAAGCAGAGTAAGGACACAACACCAGACGATCAGGACATGGTGCTTCCCGGTGGATGCGTGACTTTGCTGATCAGCTCAGCATGCTATCCGTTTCACTATCAGTGCCTCCTCCAGAATGGGTGAAAAATGAAAAGGAGTGATACAATTCAAAATTTTTCAATTACATTAAATGCTAGCGAAGCAAAGGAATCTGACATCAAAATATGTAAACTTTAAAAAAGGTGACAGTAGGTACCAATCAAATTGATGACAGAACACTAAACATTGGTTTTTGTCTAATGTGGAATTGCTCTTTTCAATCAAACAAAAAGACAGAAAAAAAAATAATTTCATCTTTAAAAAACCCTATTTGACTCTGTTGTCCTCTAGAAACTCTGAGTCGACACAACACCAATCTGGCAGCTTTCCTTTCTGTAAGTAGACATCCCGAGACAATGATTTGGCTGGAAGGGTTTCTAGAGCTCCCAGTAAAGCACCTGATTTTGAAAAAAAAAATTAAAAATTTAGAAACATGTCTGCACTATTTTTCATTGCTCAGAATAAATAAGAGTAAAAGGACAATACAAATCCTTGTCATCTGTCATCAATATGATGTGATTTCAATATAGGCTTATTACTACAGTGAATCTCAAACGAGAAGTGGCATTCCAGACAAAATCACTCATTATTCCTGAGGTCTCGTTATTAATTAACTAGATCCTTAGTTTCTCAATTTAAGTGCGGATGGCAAGACGCCAGTCCAGTCCAAGCCCTCTCAAACCTGGGTGCTGTGTTGACACAATATGGAGTTCTCGTTAGTATCGAGGCTCTGATTATAGAGTATCGTTATTCCAATAATTTATTATATATAGAATAATGAATAGAAAAATCAGGGACTTTTTTTTCTCTCGTTATTTCCGATGGGGGTCCCAGTGGCGCAGAGGTATGGTTCTCGCCTCTGAAGCGAAAGGTGTTTGAATCCCGGCAGCGACATTGTTGGGTATTTTTCTCCTTGAAACTTGGTGAAAACCTTTTAGCCACTCCCTGATCCTATTCAGGTAGGTGGGATCAAGAACTTGGTTAATTTTAGCCATTAAAAAAACCTGATTTGGTAAAATCATGCACAATCGATGTAATAATGACCATGGATTGACAAAACAGGTGTAACCCAATTTTGGTATCTGAGCCCAAAACAGACTTTGAATGCCAGTATCTCAATGACACTTTTTGCGACTTTGTCCCGGTTTTCCTGGGCCGCTTCACAATTGTGAGCAATTAGTGATAGTTTGAAACCGTTCAAACACCATTCTTTATCTTATGAAGATTTGAGAGATCATTGTGATACTCAGCAGTTTTTAACTAAATTTTCAGAGGTTTGATTCATTAGTTATTTGTGAAAAAAAAGGTGTTTGCTGTTCAGGATGTCTGTAGCATTTGGTTATTGTGTTATACAACAATTTCATGATGAAGGAGAATGAAAGGATAAGCACAACAAACATTTTCAATGCCAGTCCTTATCAATCAATAACATTTAGTACTTCTCAGTGTAAGGTCAAGCACACACCTATTTCTTTTAAAATCCATTTGATTGGGGCAAGTAGGAATTTACCCCACTGTGACAAGGTAAGTGATGGGACTGCCACCTCAGGGGCCCCTTACCAGGCCCTGTGACCTCTTGGTCTGGATCTTTATTTTAAGGCCTTCCCAATATGGTTATACCTTTTTGGTATACCTAGCCCTCAAAATCATGAGATCACTCAAGCCTCTTCACCACAACAAGGAGGGTCACTAAGGAGAGGTTCATTGCCACTAAAGGTTTTAATACTTCAAGATAAGATAAGAATACAACCAAAGATATGAACATACCTCCTAACCAAGCCGTATAGTTTTCTTTCGCAGGGGCTTTGTGAAATTTGAACTTTTTGACTCCCAACTGATTTGAATATGCTGGCTTATTGAGAAGATTTTCTAATTCTTGCTGTAGACGATGGTAGAAGCCTGGCAACATGGCTGTCCCTCCGGTCACCAGCACATTCTCAGCCAGTGCTCTCCTTGTATCGATAGGACACTAGAATAGGGAAAAATAGTTAGAACTGTGATAGAGCAATAGCAATATCAATCTAAACAATTGACACTATGAGCCATACCTAATCATCACTGTCCTCAGACGCTTTGTAACAAGCATGTCTACATTATCATTTTATTCCTTGCATCAAGCTGACATGTCTCTATGTATAGTCTTTTTCACACAAAGTCCCTTCAACTTAAAAACAATTTCAGTGACAGCCTCACTGGGGGCTGGAACCCAATGCTGCCATAATTGCAGAATGCATGAATAGGATAGAGTAACAACAATAAACTTAAAACTTGATTCTGTCTACTGTCTCTATGTCAACAACATCATTTTCTAACATTCTGTCTACTGTCTCTGTGTCAACAATATCATTTTCTAACATTCTGTCTACTCTCACTGTGTCAACAATATCATTTTCTAACATTCTGTCTACTGTCTCAACAATATCATTTTCTAACATTCTGTCTACTGTCTCTGTGTCAACAATATCATTTTCTAACATTCTGTCTACTGTCTCTGTGTCAACAATATCATTTTCTAACATTCTGTCACATTACAATCTACATCACCCAGTTAAAAAATAATTGCACTTCTACTTTTACTGACATAAGCTGCCTCTATTACTGATGCTAAAACATAACTTCTCAACAGCCCAAGGACACTGAAAGACCTTACCTTGATCAATGACTCCAGTAATAACGTTGCTATGGATGTTTCATCATTGTCCTGTTCAAATAACACTTCACAAGAATGTTCCCTGTATACACACAAAAATATATTTTTTTTAATGTTAAAGTTGTTATTGTTCGTGAAATAAATCTGCTCATTCAAACTTTAAACATAAAAAGCCCTTTCAAATACGTCTCATGAATTGTTTTAGAAGAAATTTGTACCTACATTGGAATTTGAACATTTAAAAATAATTATGCATTTCATATTATTACCTCTGGCTCTGTGATGAACGACACAAACAGGAAACTATGAGGACAAAACATACAAATGATCAAGTGGTATTAGTAAAATCTCCTAGACAAAACATTGACTGCAGATTTATTTATGAAGCACAAGAGAGATCAACACATCCGAAGTTCAACACAATCATTCGACTTCACCACGGTGCTTGAATTTTGACCAAAGAATTTGAATGATTTGGATTTAATCCCTTTATATGGCAAGTCTTGTCACAGTCACAGCAGGAGAAAGATGCTTGGGCAGAATGACAAAAGGGACAAGGGTGTTGTCTATTTGTACATTGTTTGTTCAACTCATCTTTTCTTATTTTGATATAGTCAATGAACTATCGGGTGTGTATATTTAGTTTAACTCCTGCGTTGAAAACCCTGGTGTTGAAGTCGATGCTTGTGTTGAAGTCAACGCATACAAATCCAATTCAAAGCTGTGCTTGTTCCAAAGAAAAAAATCAGTCCACTGTATCAACTCATTCAACAACAAATCATTTTTTTTAAACAAAAAAACCTCATTCAGCTCCAGTGGCCTTTTAAGTGGCTGGTGAGCTTTCAAATTTTACCCAAGAGGCGGTAATAAGCATGAAGATAAAATGGGCTTCTAGATAGACTGAAGCTTTTGAATAATGTAAATCTTCCCAAGAAGGGTGTTTGTTTTGGCTGTTTCCATTTCAACCGCTAAATTTGATAATGGAATGCTGTTGTTACTCTCCTGTTTGATTGTGTTCATTTTGAATTCTGTGTCAAGTTGAGTGATATCCTCTAATGGCAGACCTAAACGACATTATGCGTTACAAAATAGTAGGTTGTTTTCTATACATGGTTAGATAATAGTGATGATTTATTGTAATGATTGAAAATGAAACCAAAGCGCAGAGAGTATTTACCTGATGCGGCCACTGATATGAAGAATACTCTTTCCATCAATAGGGTAATCAGCGTCCGGAGGTGGAGGAGGTAACTACAATGAAAGAAATGAAACAGAGTCAAAAATGTAATTCAACCACTTCCCTGCTAGTACTAGTAGGATGTGTATGTGGTATGTGATGATATCTACTTCTTGTATGCTGTGTTGACATACTACGTACGTTCTGATTTTCATTGATTTCTTACAAACAATCAATTTTAAAAGTTGGTTCACAAATCACTTTGTTTATGTAAACTTTTTGTAAAACAAAATTATTCAAATTTTTTCGCCCAGCAGTGGAATCAATTTGTCATTCTTGGACTCTTTTTACTTGAATTTTTCTGACGGATAAAACTAGAATAATTTTTTATAGATCAACAATCAGAACTAGCATCTTTTTAGAATTAATAAAACTTTTGGCCAATACCCGACAGGTAGATCTAGAAACACATGGTCTCCTGTTCCAAAAGTGATTCACCCTGATGGCCAAGGCGACTCAATGATCACTTCACAGAAGACCAGCTAGCCAGTCAGAATTGGTTTCCTAGATAAGTGCGAATTCCCAGTCAGGGATTGACTGAATTCAGGCACACCTACAACAATCACACTGAATTCAGGCACACCTCCAACAATCACACTGAATTCAGGCACATCTCCAACAATCACAATGGATTTAGGCACACTCCCAACAATCACACTGAATTCAGGCACACCTCCAACAATCACACTGAATTCAGGCACACCCCCAAAAAATCACACTGGCTTCAGGTACACCTCCAACAATCACACTGGATTCAGGCACACTCCCAACAATCACACTAAATTCAGGCACACCTCCAACAATCACACTGAATTCAGGGACAACTCCAACAATCACACTGGATTCAGGTACCTACAAGAAATATAATATGAAATGTCACCTAAACTCAATGACTGCAAAAGCAAAAAATGTTCTTTGTCTTTGAACTGTTAAAGTGAGACGACAACATTACAAGTTACTGGCTGTGAACGGTACTTAAAGACACTTATCTAATTGGTGAGAGTATCTAATTATTGATTGTGAATCTAAAGGTGGATCGACCTATACCCGAAATTCACATTCATCAAAAATTGGTTTCCTTCATCTACTTCTTCCTGGATATAAAGGGATTGTGAAAATCAGATGAAAGGATATAATACTCATTGAACAAATAGAGGAAGCGAACCAATTTTTGATGGATGCAACAAATGAGACAACGATGATGAGATAAAATGGCCGTACCTTATTGGCATGTCCCCCTCTGATAGTAACATCTTGGATCTGTAGTCCTCGGATGTAGGATGTCACAAAACAACACCTCACTGACAGATAAAAATAGAATCCACTTCCTCAAACATATTTATTTTGCAAAAAAGACATAGCTTATAATATCATATCAATGTTTGCATGTACAAATTCTCCCTGTGAAAAGAGCAAGCCAAGTCAGTTGAAATGACTTTTAAACGGTTTTTACTGTTTTTCTTGGAATAATTTATCTTGGACTTAAATGGCTTGCAACTATAATAAAAACGACAAAATGATCACATTTTTGTGTGAAAAAAAATACTAAAAAAGCTCTAAGGTTAGTTTTCACCCGTGGCAACTCATTACAGGACATAGCAAGAGCGGGTTCTTCGAAACGACTTGAAAAAATCCCAATGCCTCCACCAGGATTCAAAAGCTAGGATTTTCTGCCCACAAAGCAAATGTGTTGCCACTATGCTACAACCCCAGATATAAAAACATAAGTTATGAAACATCATAAATATACAGTAACACTAATTTACAATCTTTCTTTCTTATCCAATTCCCTTTTACCATTACAGTGTAGGGCCAGCACTATGAGGCTGGATTTCTCTGGA
>JARBEQ010296295.1:0-17410 GCA_030265355.1 Tritonia tetraquetra
AACAATATTTACTGTTGCCTTGGTGGTAAACCCCTCAGCTATAAGGAAACTGAGCAGATCTTGCCACATTAGGCGAGGTTGAATCATAATTTCATTTAAATAATCGTTGAAAAAACCAGTTGTGTAAAGGTTAGATGATCATCTTATAAACCACCATTGTTCTATACACCACCTATACGCATATGGACACAGCACTGAGACAGCTTTACCATTTATAATGACATACGTCTTGACAAAAACAGCAATGTCATACTACTTCTTTTCGACCTCAGTGCAGTGTTCGTAGTTAAAATCCAAAATTTCCACTCTTGCCGTCATTGAAGACTATGTTCATTCTATCAAGGCATGGATGACAGATAACAAGCTTAAACTCTAAACGAAAAAAAACTGAAATGATTGTGTTCAGGAAAAAAGGAACTTAGATCTTAGCCAGTGAAATTGTAAACGACACTGTGATACATAGGTCCCCAGATGTTAGAAATTTAGGTTTTTAATTCGAAAAAATGTTATCCATGAAAAATCATGTCACAAAGTTATGCCAGTCGATCCACTCTTATCTTAGAATTATTGGCTGCATCAGAAATCTTCTAGTTGATGATGCTGCTAAACCTTTAGCCCACCTCTTCTCTACCACATACCAAAAGCTACAATGGATAGAATGTTTTAACTCTTTCGAGTTCTTGGGTTTCAGGGGAAAATGACTTACCAGTGGGGGTTGTCAATTTTTTAGTATCTAAAAATGAAATAATTTCCACATTTTATGATCGAGTATTCAAATTTATACATCCTAATGTATTTCTAACCAAGTTTTTATGATAAGGTACAAACATTATTGTAATGAGAACCGTGAGATATATACGCCCTTGACCCCATGAGCCATCCGACTAATTTGTTAGATTTTATGGCATGTGAACTTGAGAGTTAATGCAGAACAGAGCGGCCGGAATTATAACCAAAACTAGTTAGAGACAGCATAACACCTATTTTAAGATCTCTCCAACGGTTGCCGGTAGAGAGGAGAATTGAATTCAAGATCGCAAAGTCTGCCCAATATATTTTATGTTTATTAGGTGTTACGAATTTCATGACATTGTAAAGCGCCATTGAGCATTTTCAAAGTGAATTTTGACGCTATATAAGTCGATTATTATTATTATATCATTATAAATATAATACTTGGCAAGTAAAAAAGTAGTGAGGACATGGAAGCCTATACCTAAAAATGAAGGAAGCTACGGATGAAGTTAGGAAATGATGGTCAACATTCAACAATTCCAAAACAAGGATTTTGAGAGGGATCTCAATCGCCACCCCTCCTTTTTCTGCAGCCGTTATAAAACGCAAGATGTGTTGTTTATATTTCGGTTCCGCCATTTTGTTCTTCACAGGTTTAGACTCACAAAAACACTTTTTAAAACTTTTTATTCCAACATATATGAATTGGAATATGATTGATCTGTTTTGTAGAACAGAGATTTATTGTCCTTTTTTAAAAGATATGTTTTTAATATGAATCCTCTCGTTGATCCCCATGTTTGCGAATCGCTTGCTCATAAATATCATTTTTCCACTTTCACCCATAAAGTTCATATTTTTCATGCTTGTATGCTGAAACTACCTTATAATTGATTGAATATACCTATATTATGTGGATAAGTGCAACACACAGTTTTTAAAAAAACATTAAATTTTGTCTGTTGTGAATATGCCACTCACTAGAGAATAATTACTCAAATAGTAGTCCTCAACGTCCCGGCCTTGATCAAGGTTACTTGAGGAAAGCCACAAAGCCACTCACTATACAGGAAATACTCAAGGCCCCGGCCTGGTCCAACACACGTTGCGCCCAGTCACTACACAGGACACAATGGCTTTCAACACACTACAACACTGCATGGTTTTCACCCGCCACTTCCCGCCAATGCTATTAATAGATTGTGATGCAAACATCTTTGCTTTGTGACTTGGTGGGAAAAGGAGGGGGGATTAATTATAAATGTTTGGTAGCAGCAGTAACAGTGTTTGATATTAAATCGCACAAGACTTTGACGCTGATGACGATTCTGAAGTCAGATTTTTGCATCCCATTATTTTGAGAGGTGGGAACCCAGGCCTTGAGGCCAAGAGGAAATTTTCAGGTTCGCTCTGAATTCAGGACGAGGCCTCGAGTACCAGGTTTTTTACTATACAATTCTAACTTTGGCCTCATTGAGGACTACTCCTTGAATAATTCCTCTCTATGAGAGTGGCCGGCTTTAAATTCCTGCCCCTTACTTGGTGGGGTGAGACAGCAGGTCCTGAGTCAGCGGCCGTAATGAATTTTATCCAAGAGGGTTGGTTTGTGATAAGAGCATGGCACAGTGTACAATATGATTTTAAAAGAGGCCAATAAACAAGTCCTCATTTCCCTGTGGCTACCTCACTTGCGTGTGACCCTTTATCTCTCTTGACACTGACAGGATGGAGTTGCTATTGGCATTATGGCAAGCTTGGGTTCTTATGATTACATCTTAAGTCCCTTCAACAAATTCAAATGCTACCATTTTGCATAGCTCTCCAGAACCCCATAGAACGGACACTGGGGGACTCATCCTCAGGCTGGGCATGGCACTGAATAGTCTGCAGTTCTGTAATCGTCTGTTGTGGTAGAACATGCTCTGCTTCACCCCATATCCAAAGAAGACTGGGCAAGTTTCAGTTTTCAATTCAAACTTTTTAAAGCAATGTCCATGCATAAAACCCCATATTTTGCTCCCGTTGAAACTTGTAAATAAAAGCAGAGCATCTGCCTTCCATAGCAACTGGTTACAGCAATGGTAAGTAGCACTGTTCCTTCTAAGGGGAGCTCTAAGCTGTGCGCCCTCACACCAGGGAGATAAAGTGCGCACAGTTGAGAAATGTTTGCGGACACCAATGAAAAACAGCACACAATTTAGAAAAATAAGTTCCTAGATCTTGAAGTCAAACTTTGCACAACACTAAAAATTTACCAGACTATTGGTCAGTAGTTTCCATTTTCTTATCAAAAGAAATTTGAATCCCCCTATTTTTTATTAATGCGAAAATGGGGCCCTATGAACCATCGATAGATGTAGGCTACACAGAAGTGAAAGCTAGGGTAAAGTGATTGAACACAGCGGCTACAACCGCTTGCGGTAATGCTGCCTTGCAGTCTCACTTGAGTCTCACTCAAATAATTGAACTATAAGCCATTCAGATTTACATACCTCATAATTCCTTACAGACCCTCCACCCTCCCTGCCATTTTGCCCTCACCACCACAGTACGAAAAAGAATGCCTGCCTTGATCAGTAGCCTATACATTAAGCAGTTGTGCACCATGCTTGTTGGTGCAAGGTCATTGACCACAGTGTAGCCTAGTTATTGACCCGAGGCAGAAAGAGCCGACAATCAGAATGATATTATTAAGGTCAAACACTCCACCAGTTCCTAGACATGATTCCATGAAGTGCGTTATTATATGAAGTTTGGTGTGCTTTTTGTGTACCCGATATTAGTATTAGTACAAAATAAACACACACCCTAGAATCAATCTTTTTAAGTGCATGATCTGCTTGTTGGGGATGATACATTGTATATACTTTTAACATTGAACCTACATCTGTCAATTCAAAATGAAGCACATTATTTGCTTGCAACTGACTGCACCGTCATAGATACTGAAATAGTTAAAGACATCTAAATGTGATTATTAGAAGGCTTAAACATAAATTTTAGGGAAATCTTTGCTTCCAAACTTTTTTTTTCTTGTTAGTTCTGAAATGGATTTTTAATTGATAGCTCATTCTTTGTGATCATTCAATTACTAGTTATTTTGAATTACCTAATAAGTGGAGAGCAAAATAAGATTGAATAATTCATCTGGCAGCTTTCAACTATACTAGTACTAGCAAGCTATAAAATCGCAGACCTGCCAGCCTACCAAAAGTGACTCATCTGGTTTTCCTGAAGCGGAGCTTGGTTTGCCCCCTTGTAATGTGTATATTGACACATTTACAAATTTTTTAAAAATACTGTAATCGATAAAAGGCGCAATACCGCTATACCTGACATTTCTCCAAATACCTCCAGCTTTACACATAAAAAAATCGATACCTACTTACAGCTGGGAAAGTAACTTGCGATAATGGAGCATGCTATTCAGGATGACAAATTATTGCCAGTATGCTTAAACTTAATGATTAATAATACCCAATGATAATGCCATGTTAATTTAAGCTTCAGAGCCGAAGCCATAAGTTGGAACAATTTATCATACCAACCCGATATTAATTATAAAAATTGTTGACAGTGTATGCATCAAGGTCAATGACCTCTATAAGAGTCCGCAATAATATAGTATGCTTGTATTCATTTCTCTCCACTTTCAAACAGGACTGTTTTCCCCGTGACTTGCACATACAGAGACCAAAAATCGTAATGATTCCACCCAAAAGCATAATGGTTGGCAACACCCATTGAACTGTCCAGTGTGTAAATCTGCGTTAATACTTTTGGTTTCTATCACATTGTCTGTCCATTCTCATTGATTTTGTAGTGGCAGGTTTACGGTTACCGCTGCTTTGGACATTGATGTGGGAATTTTTTCCCCTGGGTTTATCATGGCCTGGCATCAACACCACATGCTGTTGCCATTGCAAATAAAAATTATAATTGAGTATCCTTCCATTCCTCAATTAAGGCAAGCTGCCTTCTGGAGGTTTCGTCAACCCACCCGTCAATCCAGTTCATCCACAGCATGTTAAATAGAATTGAGATCGGGTGAATTGGATGGCCATTCCAAGATGGGTGTAATGTTAGCAGTATAAGTGAAGTCTTGCATTGTCCTGTTTAACTATGGCCATTTCATCATGGTCTTGGAAAAAGGGGTAGGTGCGACTATTTCTCTTACTCTTAACACTCGGTTAATGTAAACTTCTGCCATGACATTTATCCAGAAGACATGAATCTGTGTACGCTGGGCGAAGGAAAATGTACCCCAGCTGTGCACACTGGCATACCATATCGGTCTTGCTGAATCCTGCAAGTGTGTCCTTTTCCTTGACTTTTCAAGTTTGAATCTATTTTTACGCATTTTGACAATTCATAATAGGAATAGGTCATAGCAGGACCTCTGGATTTCACTGCTGGGATTCGAACCCTGGATCTTCAGCACACAAGACGAAAGCCTTATCATTTCTACTTTCACCCTCACTGGCTCCTTGTGTCAAAGTTATATTTTTTGGGCCTAGTAAGGAGGCAGGGAGGAAGCTTTTCTCTATTATATAATCCCTGTTATATTATAACTAACATGAGAAATTGGAGCAGAGACCCTGCATTCTCTTGCTTTTTTAGTATTTTGCTAAACCTGATTATTTTATTTAACACTTTGGTTGCCATGCCTTCTTCCTGTTTTTTACCCTCGTTTGCTCGCAATTTTGTCAGGAAATTCAGAAAATCATCAAAGAAAAAAAATTCATAACTTTGCCAATATCTCCACCATTACTGGTTTTGGCATCCAAAACTGATCCTAAGACTTTGTTCTCACTGTTACTATAAACAATTTCAAAGTCAGACCATTAATCAATCAATTCTGAATTAAAAATCCTCATCCGAGTCAATATCATCTTGTTCCTATATAATATAAACGCGAAAAGTTTGGATTGTGATTAATGTCCAACAAACATTGTTTTCGTGAGTAGTGAACACTAATATCATTGTACTTTTCTTGCCAAATTCACCAATTTCAAATCAAGGAATTCATTCATTGGCCGCTTGAGCAATAAACAAACAATGAAAATAGTGCTCATGAAAACAATGTTTGTTGACATTGGTGGCAATCTAAAATGTTCGCTTTTTTTATGCCGGTCAGTATATTACTTAATTTACTCATAGATTTGACAAGGGAAGCCGGAAATTTTTTTGGGGAGATATTTAGTAAGATTGTAGCACAAACTGGCTTTTAAAAAATCAACCGGAGAGAGCAAATGGTAAACAATACGAGGGGAATAACCACGATAATTCACACGGTCATAGAAATTTATATTCGCTGGTTTATTAGCATCGGCATGTACGCGGACTATGTCAGCAATGGCAAAGGCCGAAATGACGACAAATCGTCGTTGGCAACTAAAGGGTTAAATTTAATCATTTGATTACCCATTGGATGGTACCCTCAAAAGCTTGTGACAGTACAGGAAATTACTGTAGTGTTACTTCATGTGACCATGACCATGTGATAAGCGGATGTACCACTGCTGAGAAGATGTGAAGTTGATCAACTCATGAATACTAGGCAAGCTGTTAATTTTCTATACATACATGTTATTCTGGTGATGTGTGCCATTCATTAGGTAATGGTGCCAGACCCTCATAGATTGTCAAACTAAACCATTAGAAAAACAAATTTAAATCTAGTTTTTGTTTCAATTTCATCAATGACTGTTTTCAGTTTTTCCTTTTCCTTCTCCATTTAAAAAAAAAAAAGTTTAAAGAAAGGAAAAAAAAATTGACTTCAAACACATAAAAAATGTTTTGAACTTGGCTCATGATCCTAAGGAATGAAGCACATCACCACAACAGACATTCATTGCTCTCCTGATCAAAGTGTTTGTTTCAGATTTCTTTTACTGTTTTATTTTAAGTGGTATTTTATTTAGAAAGATGTGAATGATGGCAATGTCTAGATGTTGTACAAGACAGGATGTGGTCACCATTACCTACGTTTCCATTGAAAGAAAATTTGACACACAAAACACTGAATAAAATGTATACACATGTCCTTTCTTTTTATTATTATTATTATTATAATTATTATCATCATTATCAATATCATTATGAACAATCATGTCTCAAACTTAGTAACAAAATATTTCATATTCAAAGACATTTTGTCCACAATCATAATGGAAAGTTTACAGTAACAACAACTTCACATCCAGCTCTATTAACCACACATGGCACAAATATTAATGAGTCCCAGTTATATTCACTACAATAATTTTCACGATACCTTTTCTTGCTACCAAATCTTTAAAAATAAAAGTGTCTAAAAGATAAGGGTATAAAATCAGCAAAGTGGTCAACATTATAAAACAAAAAACATTTGTTTCAAATTCTGTTGAAGTTACGACTGCCAAGGAAAATCTTAATGACAACGCTAACTCCTTTTGATGAATAGACATAACTGACGATGAAAGACATTATCAAAACAAGATTAGATCTGTATCAATGAACTAGCCAGCGGAGACATTTACCACTTGTTTTAGCAGAAATCCTCTCCACAATTATCTTGACTTGCTGTTGGCATTTTCAGCCCAAAACACTCAGATCAAAGGCTAAAGACAATTTTCAAGGCTGATTTCAGACAGAACTATGGAGCAATATCATTATTGACTATGATCTAGACCAGTGACTCTCTAGTGGGACAGCAAAGTGGTTTTAGGGGTACGGTGGGCTTGTGCTAAATTTTAACTGACTTAAGCTTTTTTATTTTTTGTGTGTGTTTTTGGTGCTTGAGAACCACCGATTTGGAGTAATTCTTATAGTAAAGTAGGTATCACAAGCTCCCGTACTCGGTTGACGTCAAGTCTTATCATTTTCGCGTTTCTTTGAAGAACCAAATATACGCATATTTCAATATCTTAAAAATTACACCTTTATAGCTCATTCAGGGTTGTCGGTGAGAAAAGTTGGAAAATACTTCACAAAGCAAAATAAGGGCTGTTGTCGCCGCTAGCTGCTGCGCGTTGCAATTGATGCTCAGAAACCTGAGATAAGCTACATCATCTCAGCCTACAATGTTTTAAACACTTTAGCCAAGGTCCAGCTCTCTGGCATCACGGTGATTTGTCTAGTCCCGTCTTAGTTTTCCAATTATTCTCACATTATAATTGACCTTGGACACCATGACCCCCCACTTCTCTCTACCTAAAATTTCATTCACAACTCCCACCCCCACCAACCACCACCTAGCTACAGAAACTCACTCTTCAAAAGTAACATCATCTAACAACTGACTGATCCTTTGAATCATTTGCATAGCTGCCAACTTTCAAAAAGCAAAAACAGACTCCCATACGAGTTCCAACAAATCCAGTAAATTTGTGATTTTGCAGAAAATGAGTTCTAATCGCTTGCAACGTCTCCGCTGAACAGCTCGACAAAAAAATTGTAACCCTAAAGAGAAAAAATGAGTCAATATTTTGCTTTAAAAATCTACTTTAACCGATTTTACTCTAAAATTCAAGACTTATATTTTTTTTCTCCACAAGGTCAAATCGTACTAAGTAGGATTTTATCGTAACTATTGGCAGCTATGCATTCGTTTCTGTCATGTCTTTGCCACATTACTTTAAAGCTCAGCTTCATGTTTGTGCATGGTCCATTCAGAGGAATTAGTCAGGAAATTGAGCTTGTGATACCTACTTATAGATGATCAAACATCCTTGTTTGTTGGTGTAGGTTGAGCAAGAGCAGGAGCTGAAGCCACCCCATTGATAACAGTGGCAGTTCTTGGTTGTTGAATAACAGTTCCTGCAGGCATTTGGGCCAACACCAGGCGAGTGGTCTGCAAATTGGGGCCAGATGATGCTGCCTGTACTGTGGCCATGCCTCCGGTAGGCGAGGTCATTCTAGGCCTTGGAGTGATGAGGACATAACCACCTGACTGGCTGCCGCTAATTTGGGCCAAAGTGGAGGCCTGGAAGATCTGCTGGGGCCGGATGGGAACAGACAAGCCAGTGTTGGTCTTGATAAGGTTCACAGCCACTGGCAAACCACCGACTCCTTGCAGAGTAATAGGAGAGGTGAGACGAGTTTGATTTAAGACAGTTCTGCTTTCCCCGCTCTGATTGACTAATGTGGCAGTGTTTGAGCCCTGTTGGGTGAGAATGGTTTGACCTCTAGCTGGATTCAAAACTGTAGGAACGAGGGCAATGTTAGTAGATACATTCCCTCCACCAACATTAACATTGGATGCTTTGGTGCTGGTGGCTATAATACTAGTAGGAGCTCCAGGGACCCCTGCTGTGATAAGCCTGGCTCCAGATAAACTGACAGAATTGACAAGAGATGCTGGATTGATCAAAGTGGCCCCTTGTAACTGGTTTATAACTGGACCAGCACCAACCTGTCTAATACTTGGGGCAAGACGAATGCTCTGAGTATTAGAGTTAAACAGCTGAAAGATATTCCGATCCACTCCAGTGCCTTGGATTCTGACACCAGCATTGACAGTTATGCCAGCAGGTAGACGGGTTAAATTCTGCTGAAGAACAGTGGCAGAGACCTGGGCAGGGTTCTGCGCTCTTGCTAACACAACTGGAGAATGTACCGCTGCTTTACGAGTACGAATAACCAAGTTGGGATTTGACCAGGGGGGCGGGACGTTTGGATCAGGGGGACTTTTTACAGTGGTTGGTTTGGCAGGCATTCTTAGCTGTGGGCTAGTAGCATTTACTGCCTTAGACGAAGCAGACACAACTTTTGCCAGGGGAGATTTTAAAGCATGATCACTGGCTTTTGCTATGTCAATGTGACCAGCCTGAAGAGCCTGCTTTTTTAGAAGTGCATTCCTAGCCTGGGTTGTTAGTTTGGAAGTCAGTTCTGGACTGTGACCATTTATCAGCAACACTTTGGAAGTGGTGAAACTCGTCACTTTTCCTTTCTTTTCTTTATCAACCTTAGTATTCTTATTACCAGAATCTTTCCCTTCTCCTTCCGTTTTGTTTACAGGAATAGGTTTAGTCTTCGACACTTTCTTAACTTCACCGCCCAAACTTTCATTTGTAACTTTCTTTACTTTGCCTTTTGGTCTGTTTTGAATCTTCTGCAATATACTACCATTAACTTTAATTTTATTCTTATTAGTTTCAATCCCTTTGGGAGGAGTCACTACCTTTCTTGGTCTACCAACCTTCCTCTTTGGCTTCCCGGATTTATCTATTTGTTTGGTAGCCTTCTTAACTTTCTTAATTAGCTTTTTCTGAGGTGCGCTCGGCGAGGACAGCTGTCTATCTCTAACCCTTCTATTACTATCTGACATCCTTGGACTAACACTTTCATCAACCTCGGACCCTGACATAGTTATGCAGTTGTTAGCTTTGGGCTTAGGTCCACGCTTAGCCTGTGGCTTCTTGCCTGGCCGTCCTTTCTTCACCTGAGATTCTTCCTTGGAATAGATGTAAAGCATCTCATCTTCCTCCAGTTCAGCTTTCCTCTCCTCCTCTTCCTTAAGAGCCTTCAACCGAGCCAGTTCCCAGTCCTTTTTGGAATTTTCAATGTCGTCCTGTTAGGATGAAAGAAAAGGGGAGGACAAGATCATCTTTTTGACAATTGTAACTTAGGGTTAGGATTACACAACATACAAATAAAGTTATGCTAGGTTGGTGCTGCTGAACCTAAAGCCTACTGGTGAATACTCTCTACCTTCTTTGCTACCTGGTTGAAGTTGTACAATACAACACTGCAGCTTACCTCTAAGATGCCTTTTATCATTCATAATTGAAGTAGGGCCTACGCCTAGGTTATTGTGGATTTACAGCTGCTTTTGCAGCAGTCTTTGCTCTCTTCATGAAGTTCAGGGTAAATTCACTTTCATAGCAAGGCAGAACAGTTTCATTCTTTCTCACTTGACTAACTGAAATTTCATATCTGTAAAGAAGAGACATTCATCTCTCACCTCACGGAAGTATAAATTACAACTCCTCTTAGTTTTCGTTCTAGATCGAAGTATTTGATTTAAACACGGAACCGAATTTTAGCCAAAATGCGGACATTTGGTTAAAGCCATTAATTACCCAACGCCTGTGCCATCTTGACAGTTTTATTGCCCTGGCGTGGTGAGCATCTATAATAAACAGTGACGACCTCTGGCGCGTGCAGTACCAATGCTACCTGTTTTATGTACATGTAAAACAATCCGAAAACTGCCTGCATCATCAACACTGTGCACTATTTTCCTTGACTTTTGTGATACCATTTCTTGTTATAGGCGTTTATACAGTATTTCCTACATACAGTTAAAAATTGCCTCTAAATTCAAAGGTAAGACACATTTTCATTACTTTTCACTTTAAAATAACTTTTCACTATCTATCAAATATATTTCTGCTTTTCAATCTTCTCTCCTTCTTTCTCTTTCCCCTCTTTGTCTCACACTCACGTCTGCTAAAAGTTTTACCTTTTTTTAAACATGCATTGTAAAATTATTATCTTGTTCTGTTGTCATGAGAAATTCTAAATATTTTTCCTTCTTTCAGCAGTATGGATCATACATTAGAAGTGCACAAAACGAAACTCAACAACTGGTGCCGAACTTGTGTACAACGTACTTTGACAAAAAAGCAAAGAATGTCAAGAATGAAACCCTTGAAATGTCTTAAGTATGAACATGGCATTCTCTTTCATATCAAAATTGCTACTGATATCGATGAAACAATACATTCCAGCATAAATTTGAGATCGAATAAACAATTCTTGCACTTGGACATCTCAACCCATGTTGACAAGCGCTTTACATCAAGCCAACGAAAGCATCAACATTTGGGTTCCTTTCAACTCATCAGACACAATTGAAAGTTGTACATAGTTTAACGCAGGTCTAGGTTGCAAATGACAACCTATTTCTCAGATTACAACTACACCGGTCAGCGTCACACACAAAGAATGAATAATATTGCTCAGTGCGCAAACAAATTTCCGGCAAAAGCTTGACGCGACGATTGGCATTGCTAAGTAGCATAAGACACGAACTTACCTCCGCCAACTTGAGCTCTTCAGCAGTTTCCGATTCAGTCTGGGCTTCCACAACAAGAACAGCATATCTTTCAATAGGGGTTAACTGAAATAAACAGAAAAAACATGCTTTAGTCAAGGGCAAATCTCTGATTTGAATTCATCCCTAGAGACATATGTGGGTCTGAAGTAATACATAGAACAATAGTGGGTGGTGGTGTATGGTTTACTACTCATAAACCACTAGTTTGATCACAGGTGAGAACTGATTTTTCCAAAAGGGACGATTAAAAAAAAGTTTGTTTACTTTACTTTACAAGGACAGAGCATTCCAGGCCTTGGGCCTACAATCGTTTCCAAAAGAAAACACATATTCACTGGCTGTGAGGGTCTGATAGGGTCGACCCTACCTTGACCTGGAAAGATTTGTCCTTTAATAATTCTGACACAAACAGTGGAAGACCCAACTTGTGGAGATCTCGTAGGATTCCAGCCTTCCACGTGTCAAAGGCTTACTCCAGGTCAAAGAAGACGGTTTTCGTTCTCCACGCACGAATGCCTCTCTAATGAAGCTTTCTAATCGAACAAGTGATCCGTTGTGGATCTGTTCTTTCGAAAACTGCACTGGAGATTGGAGAAGGATCTACTGCGTTCCAAATACAAACAACACCAGACGCTTGTTTACTATTTTCTCCATTAGCTTGCAAAAGCAGCTGGTGAGGGAGATTGGTCTGAAATTTGAGGCATCTGAGTGGTCTTTTCCAGGTTTTGGAATCGGAACTACTGAAGCCAAACGCCAGCTGTCAGGGAAGGCCCAGGATGTCCATATTTTGTTGTAGATGTTTACAAAGACAGTCACAGAGCTGCCACCCCCAACCGAGAGAAAGTGTACAATCAATGAGCAAAAATTGGAGAAAAAAGTGTACAATCCTAAATCGGAGAGAGAACCAGTAAAATAACTCTTTCCATGTTTGATCGAATTTAATTTTTTTCGAAGGTGGCTCCACCATTGTAATCACTTTTCCCTAAGAAGACTTGTTAAATAAAAGAGTATTTTCGACGTAAAAATAAAAATAAAAGCAATCACTGACTGAAAGTAAAATACAAAAACAACAAAACCAAAACAACACATTTTGAACCAAAATCTCAAAGTAGTGGGGGACAATATCAGCTACGACATCATTCGACATCTTCCAGAGCTGCCAACCTTACGCCAAAATCGCGGATTTGTACGCCTTTTTGACCCATTATACACTAGTACACTTTTAATTCCTATCGTACGACTTTTTGCAATGACCGTTGTCGGGTGAGACATTTAAGTGTTTTCGTACGATTTCGCGTATTTTGGACGATTTTTAACGCAAAATACGCGGATATGATCTTGACTTATTTTTCCTCTTTGGGAGTACGATTTTCGTGTCGGATCGATCATCACAGGTGTTTCGAGCGATAGTCCTTATTTTCTGCGAAATAACAAATTTACCGGATGTGTTGGGAGAAAGAAACTGTATTATTTATTTACGTATGCGTACTGTAGTCTAGTTGTATTGATGCTCGGGTCATTTACAATTCCATTTTTGTTCAGTCACCGAGATACTATCTTTTTAACAGTATTTAATTCGTATTCTGTGAGTTCGATACTGTTAAAAAGAATTGAACTACTTCCGTGACGGAACTCACAGATTTCACTCGATCTCTAATCTCCACTGCTTGTCTACACTTTATATTAGTGCCAAGACCGTGATCGCCCTTATTTACATTCGAAAACTAGTATTTTAAAATTAATATGTTTATTTGATCACTCGCTCGGACACCAACAATTTTCAAACACCATGTTTTCGTTGGTAGTTTACCGTTACGAACTCCCGACTCGCTGCGTTCTGGTCTAGACATATTTCTACTTTCGTTTTCTCTTTACCGATCTGGTTCGTCGGTTCGTCTGATCACTGATAAGAGTGAATTATGAGAGTTTTTTTATTTAGAAATCGTCTTTATCATCTTATTACTCATGGTAAACTAGTATGTGTGGGGTCATTGTTTGGTAGGAAACAGGTGTGAATGAAACAACCTAAGGAAACAATGGTAACTTTACCAACCTCTTTGTCTAGCATGGCTAGCTCCATTTCCACCTTGGATATTTCATCCTCTTCTTTCTTCATCTCGGCCTCCCTCTCATCCCATGGAATGTTCTCGTCGAACTCTGCCAACTCTGCCTTTTGTTCCGCCTGCACCTTTTTGGCTGCTTGGGCATCTTGTTCATCCTCTGCTTTACACAGGGCCTGTTAATGAAGAATGATGGGAAATAAAGACCAATCAAATATTTAATTAGGGGGATAGTTCAACATACATGTTATCATCTAAACATTTTTCGTTTTTTTTCTTTGCATTCAAGTGTTCCCTGAATCAAAGATACTTCAAACTTTCACTGGTGTCCAGGAGCGTTTGACGGATGTGTGTTGGACTGTAGAAACATTTCTCCAGTCCTTCCTCCAGCATTTCTTAAGTCCCAGACCATGTTTCTTTGTCAATTACATTTCAATTACCACCAGCTGATGAGTAAAAGATGTATACATTTAGCTACCAAGTGCTCCTAAATACGTAAAGTACCAGCAGTGCTGGGACTAAAGATTTACAGATAAGTTTACTTGGGATTTTAAAAAAGTCCACCAGCACATGTATTTTCGGAGAAAACAACATTTTATGAATCTTTGTCATGTATATGTTGGTTGAATAATCTAAATCTGAAGCAGATGAATAGTGCACCTCAATTCTAAAATCATCGGTAAATAACAGCGCACGCCTTCATCAATTTTGTGATGTTCTAACCTTAAAGATGGCACTTGCTATCACCAGGGATGAGAACCACATATTACATGATGTTTTTGTGCCATTAAAATCAGGCAAGTGTCACAGGTGCATAGCATGTAAGGCCAACAGAAGACTTTTTGTTCCTTGTTCAATTCGTCTCTGGAACAATTTATAATTATACGGGGAATGGGACTGATTGAAAATTTGTTGATTTTTGTGTCATTTAGTTAGATACACTTAAGTCATTATGCTTCAATTTTTTTATTCTATTTTATCTTAATGTCATTTGAATAATTTATCTGGGGCTTACGCTTCTGAAAAAAATTAGGCTTAATCTATGCATTGGTGAGTCTGTGGTTAAGAAGTTTGGATAGTGTGGCTATCTTTGTTGCCGAGTTATGATCGTGTGAAGTTGGCATATCGGGACAATGCGAAATTTACCCCCAAAAGTGACCAAATATTACGTTTTTCTTAAAAATCATGCTATCGAAATAAACTTGGTACCAAAATTCATTGGATTATAAGTTCTGCAAGCCACAACAATTAGTTTTAGTGTGTGATCAAAATGAAAAATCAGTTTGCAATACCTAATATCATATGTGAAATCATAAAGGTTAGCAGGTCTGTTTTCCTTTTTCGTTGATTTCAGGAATTCAGAAACATTTATTACCTGTTCAAACTGAGTAAGGATAGCAGTCTCTTTCTTCACATCTTCCTTCTTGGTCTCAGGTTCTTTCTTATCGACTTTAGCAGAAACAGGGTCATTTTTCAACTCTTTTGGAGCTTTGGCCAATCCCTCTTCTTTGGTTTCCACCAAGGATTCTAAACCAGAGGGCTCAGCAAATAAATCACTGATTGTTTGCTGTGGGGAAGGAATTTGATATCAGTGTTAATGTTATATCTTATTTACAACAAAAAAATTGAAGGAGGTGGGCGAGCTGGTTAAAAACCAAGTTTATTAGAGAAGCATGTCGACACACAAGTATGATCATAATGAGCTAGTAGACCAGTTCAGATACCCCTTGGATCCATGGATCATAAGAATGGCAGACCTGCTCTAGCAGGACAATTTTGAACAAAAGCAGAACACATATGCAACAAGAGAATACACAACAGGATAAAATTTGGACGGAAAAAAAGCTGTCTAACTGTGCAGCAGATTACAAGATATGTTGAACAAGCTTTTAAGTGTAAGTGAAGGAAAAGGACTGCTGTTGAATGTTAAGAAAACAGTGTATGGTTGCGACCTAACAGAGGGAAACGTTCCTTTTCATCTGACTTGAAAGAGTGTTAAAATCAGAGGTCTAAAAATCCAAGTATTTAGGTACCACAATCACTGAAGACAAGACAGAAATCAAACAAAGAGTTGCCATTGCAAAAGCAATATTTTCTAAATTAAGAACAGTGCTCATCAACTCAAAATTGAATCTGATCTAAACATATATCATTTCATCATTATCATACAGCTGTGAAACTTGGGACTTTAGACAAAACAAAAGAGAGAAGAATGAAAGTGATGGAAATGTATGTGGCTGTACAGAAAAAATTATGTGGATTGCAAATGTAAGTTTTGAAAAAAGTGGGCAGAGAAAGGAACTTATTGACTAAAACTTGGGCATATATATGGAGGCACGATTGTTTAGAAAAATTGGTGGTCAGTGGCTTAATAGAAGGCAAATAGAGCAAGAGACAGCAAAGACTAAGTTACCTGGCAAGTTTACGACAGACAACCAGCAAGTTCACCAGTAATTCAACCTTTACCCGAAGGCAAAAAACAGGTCACAGTGGAGGAGTATGGCCAGCAAAGTACAGATGTGTACAAGCTAATCAATTATTATTTCAAGCTCAACCCCCGTGTTGAAAAAAAACCAAAACTCACCTGTTTGAAAAAAGCTGTGGTGAAGTTTCCACCCTCAATAGCCAGGTCTCCCAACAATCTCTTTTGATTTGCTTTCTTCAAAATATTTTCCTCTACAGTCATCTCACTCACAAGTCTGAATTCCAAACCAGTAAAAAATAAAAAGGAAGACTAATTAGTGTGGGTGTTCTGTTGTCTTTGGGGGGCTCCGGCTCAGCACTGTTGTTCACTGGTGTGGGTTCGATCCTGATAGTCGACATTCCACTTTGTTCTATGGCTTTCTTTTTTTCTCCTGTCACTTTCACATTTTCCACCTTTACTTGATACAATTTGGCATTACTAGTGCTTGTTCTATAACTTGATGTTTTTTGGAGTGACCAAATGAATAGATTCAATTCAAACTACAAGTTTTCAAATTTGATCGTAATCTAGACTGTGTCTAGCTAGGCAAAAAATAAAGTTGTAAACGGGTGAAGCTTAAGCAGCGGAGATAGAGCAAAACCTTTGGTGATCCGTGACGGAATTACTTCCAATTCTTATTCATAGTATCAAACTCACAGAATATGAAGTAAATAGATCTACAGTGCGCATTCGTCAATGAATAGTTAAAGTGTTTCTTTTTACTACCAATAAAGAGTTCCAACCCATTCGGTAAATTAAAAAATTAAACAAACTTACCTGCAATATTAATTAGAACTCTTCCAATGAAGAATGGGGAATTGTTATTGCCCAGAGTGGTAGAACCTCCCAGTTTTAATCAATTGCTGAGGGGTACCCACAAGGGCTACAGTGATTTGTTTATTGGCCTGTCTATGATCAATAATGCTCAGTGTATTGCTCATGGTGCCAGTAAAGGATGAAGGGCAGAGTGGGTTGATCACCTGCTTGTCTGAAATCCTTGGATCCAAAGCGTTTCCAGCTCTTTCGTTTGGGGGGGGGGGGGTTGCTCTATCCACACCTGTAGGTCATTTCAGCGCCCGCCATACGGCTCCAATCAAATCAAAGGTA
>JARBEQ010296406.1:1023-12615 GCA_030265355.1 Tritonia tetraquetra
ATTTACCCATTTATCTATTTATATATCTATTTACCCATTTATCTATTTATATATCTATTTACCCATTTATCTATTTATATATCTATTTACCCATTTATCTATTTACCCATTCAATTATTTATTTATATCTTTTTAAAAACAGATTTGAACATTTTATTCCAAGAAGAGCCATCCGACTCTTTTGCATTGTACGGTGAAAATGTTGTTCTGCGTTGCGAGCCTCCAGAGAGCCTTCCTAAAGCCTCAGTCATTTGGTATAAGGATTTTGCTGTCTTTGACCTTGCCTCGAGACCTGGTGCCAAGGTCATTGACAACAACTTACATCTCAGTTCAGTGATGAAATCGGACATAGGTGACTACTATTGTGTGGCCGTTAACGAGATGACGATTCCATCGTCTCGCACGTCTAGGGAGGCCAGATTGAGGGTGGAGGGTGAGTCATTGGTTTCTAAAAACAGTTTTGAAGTTTGAAGTTTAACGCCCTTTTCAACACATAAAGGTCATATCAAAGCTGGTTCGACAGAAAGTGAGAAGATTCCATGTGAATATCCAGGGCGGAGCCTTGAAAACTCTGAAATTTCCAGAGAAAAAATTCCCCCCGGTCCTCCGTGTCCAAAGTCTAGTGTCTTGACCACTGAGCTAGGGACTTGAACCCCGGTCCTCTGTGTCCAAAGTCTAGTGGCTTGACCACTGAGCTAGAGACGTGAACCCTGGTCCTCTGTGTCCAAAGTCTAGTGGCTTGACCACTGAGTTAGGGATGCTCCCAATAATTGGTTTAGTAGTTCTTTCTTTCTCCATCAATAACCTTTTTAGTACCTTTCGGTGTAAGGTTTATGCGTGATATACAGACTTTCGCCATTGGTCCCTATTCAATGAGATCCTCTTTGCCTCTACAAGCCTAAATCCTCTCTTTTTTATAATTTCTGAAACTGAATCCTCACACATTTTTTTGGGGTCTCCCTCTAGGTAGTTTTTCTTGCTGTTTACATGCTGTGGTTTAGCAGTGTATTGTTTAACAATGAAACAATGAATAAACTTCCAGGAGAAAGATCAATATGGAATCTTGTTTATTTGACTCTCTATTGGCTAAAAAACACTAAAGGGACGATAACAAGTCGTTAATTTGTTCATTTGCCCATTCAGCACTTGTGTGCACCATAACGAAATGGCACAGAACAGCACCACATTGCAGTCGCTACATTATTATCTGTCGCACAGTAAAGGAAAGACAACGTAAACGATTATGAAAGAAAGACAGAAAGAAATCTTAATTCCTCCCTTGTGCCGACAGGACTACTGTATCTCAGATCTTTATTTGACATGTTCTTTGTCATTTGTGTTATTTGTTTTAGCTGAGGAAGGGCTACACACGAAACATTATACTTCCCTTTGTTTCGTCCCATTTGGAGGTTTATACATTTTCATTTGCTTTTTTACCACCAGGACCGCCCCAAATGACTCAGCCTCCAGTCAGCCAACGGCTTCTCCGTGGATCCTTACTCCATTTGACCTGCCTGGCCGAATCGGACCCGTCTCCGTCCATCACATGGACATTCCATGGGAGATTACTGACAGGGGATCACGGTGCTACCATTATGTAAGTTGGTAATAAACTTATAGCAGACAGTGGTAAAAGATTTGGTGGTCAATAATGTTAGTATAAATCTTCTTTTTATTATCCAGTTCTCTGTTACCATTACAGTGTGGGCTCACTCTATGAGGAGGATTTACTCTGGATCAAGATATTAGGCCAAGCGGTTGATCAGAGAGAGACGTGGAGGGTTGAGGTGGGGGTGATAGTGGATAGACTAATGTCAGACCAGATCCAAATGTATATTTGTGTGTTTATGTATGTTTACATGTTTGTTTTAAATGCGTCAGTGTTTGTGTGAGAATGGCTACAATGTAAACCAAGATGAATTTCCTATTTGGACAATAAAGATTATTATTATTATTATTATTATTATTATTATTATTATTATTATTATTATATTCATGCCTTGTGGATGGAGTGTACCTAACAATAAGATTAAACAATTTCCTTCCTTGTTTTTATCTTGCCATTTGGTTCATGACTTCCAGCAGCCCCTATTAATCCTTTTGTTCCTCCAGGAACCGAGGCCAAGAGTTGTGGGTTACCAGCCTTGGAAAGTCGTGGGAAGGACAATACCTTTGTACTTGTACCAATAAATACGGGTCCATTTCTGCCTCAGCTTCTGTCACGGTCATCGGTATGCACCATTTTTGGTTCTGCTTTATCTATGGTTTTATTCATAATTACACACATAGTGATGATGATGATAATGCTGCTGCTGATGATGATGATAGTAAAAATAATCCATGTTGATGATACCATTGATGATAATGATGATAGCAGAAATGATGATGATGGTGACATTGATGATAAAGGCAATAATTTTTTATGATAATAATGATGATGATTTTAATTGTGGAAATGATGATTATCATGACCACTCTTCCTTTCTTTATTAATAACCTTTGTAGTACCTTTTGGCGTAAGGTTTATGCGTGATACACATAATTTCACCATTGATCCCTATTCACAGACATCCTCTTTCCTCTACAAAACTAGATCCCCTCTTTTTTATTATTTCTGAAACTGCATCCTGCCACATTTTCTTTGGTCTACCTCTAGGTAGTTGATATCCATAAATAAAATAGAATTGTTTTCCGCTATTCCTAGATTCCTTTTCCCATTATCCACTGTAATATTTACATTTTGGTACAACGTTTCTCCATGTAAATCGTGTTCCCTCCATCGTCTCCAGTACCCCCCGTATCATTGCATTCACTGGGCCTGATGACTGTCACCACTGGTCTGACCTTCACTTTGGCATGTCCCGTGGATGGTTTCCCGATTCCTTCCGTTGAATGGTTTCACAGTGAGTACAATGACGTGTATTTGTTTCATTACATTGTTTTGTTTTGTTATCCATAGTGCCTATTACCGCCAAGCAGTGTTACGCCCAGCTCCATGTCTGAACACAGTGCTGGAAAAAACTCTAGATCATTCTTCTTCTTCTTCTTCTTCTTCTTCTTCTTCTTCTTCTTCTTCTTCTTCTTCTTCTTCTTCTTCTTCTTCTTTTTCTTCTTCGTCTTCTTCTTCTTCTTCTTCTTCTTCTTCTTCTTCTTCTTCTTCTTCTTCTTCCGTACAATTTGTTTGCACATCCGTTTTTGGTGGCCAGTGCTTCGTCCAAACCTGAGTATAATTTAGGCATGCCATAAGGACATGGCCGCGTTTTCAGGGATGGATCAGGTAGATGAGATAGGGACATCAGGAATCTCGTTAACCCATTCATGCGCGTCACTACGAGGCATTTGGCTACCTTAAGAGAGTCATAGTTACTCCCGCCGTTTACCCGCGCTCGGTCGAATTTCTTCACTTTGACGTTCAGAGCTCTGAGTAGAAATCACATCGTGTCAAGACCAGTCACCGGCTGTTGCATTGCTCTCTTTGGATTAGGAAGTCGGTCCGGCTCAGAACTGGCGGCAGTCAAAGTGGGTGGTCTCAAGGCACGACACGGCCAGCAGGTGTTCAGTCCACTCTGCCGTAATATTCAAGAGGGCATTGAATCAATAAAATTCTATCAGTGAATTACAGCCCTCTTGCATATCATGGCAGCACTGTGCCCAAACCTTGAATGACACAAAGAGCATCACGTCTTTAGGTATTGCCCATGTTTTAGCCATAACAGCATTTACTGTTGCCTTGGTGGTAAACCCCTTGATGGTAAACCCCTTGGTGGTAAACCCCTTGATGGTAAACCCCTTGGTGGTAAACCCCTTGGTGGTAAACCCCTTGGTGGGAGACCCCTTGGTGGTAAACCCCTTGGTGGTAAACCCATCGGCTATAAGAAAACCACAGATAATTAGTTTGGAGCCGTGTGGCGGGCGCTGAAATGACCTACCCGCATCGATAGAGCCCTAAAACACAAAAACGAAAAAAACCCTCAGCTATAAGAAAACCGAGCAGATTTGGCCACAAATGGTGAATGATGTGTACATCTATTTAAAATATCCTTTTTTTTTTGCAAAAGAAAGAATTTAGAATTCTGTGAAAAAAAATTTGTAGAATATCTGTCTAGGTCAAGTTGAGTTTGTTAGGCGACAATTGTAAAGCTTCTTTCCTGCTTGTTTAGATGGAACCCAAATCAACATGGCAGACATTGAAACACCGGGACAGTTGAAATGGAGGATGAATTCGTTTGACCTTGAGATTGGTCATGTGACTCCTGAGTATTCAGGCTCGTATAAATGTGTGGCCAAGAATGAAGGTGGAATGGTGACCTCAACTGGACGTCTCATAGTTTACGGTAACTGTTGTCCTGGTTCATTTGTTTGTTCTTCTTTCTTCTTCTCTTACCCAGTTCCCGTTTACCATTACAGTGTAGGGCCAGCACCATGCGGCTGGATTTCTCTGGATCAAGGTATTAAGCCAAGCAGGTGATCAACCCACTGTGACCTCCGTTGTAGGAATTAATTTTGCCCAGATAGTGGCCTTGCGGCCTACTCTTATCGATTGTCAACTGCCAAGGGTTCTTTAACGTGCGCAACATGCACACGGGACCTCCGAGTTTATCGGCCGTCTTCAATAGGACTAGGTTCTTTGATCCCACCTACCTGAATAGGATCAGGGGAGTGGCATATACGTTTTCATCGAGTTTCAATGAGAAAAATACCCGACAGTGTCGCTGCCGGGAATCGAACCTGGTACCTTTCGCTTCAGAGGCGATAACCGTACCTCTGTACCACTGGGATCCCCTCATTTGTTTGTTTGGTTCATTAAAATTTGAAGTAGGAAAACTTGTATGGTTAGATTCTTTCTTTCTTTATCAATTACCTTTTAGTACCTTTCGGTGTAAGGTGTATGGTTAGATTACGACACAAAATTAGGCATTTTGATTGGCTGACACATTTCCCATATTGAAAAGAGGATTGTTTCAAACGATGAGGTGTCTTTTGTATAAAAAGTTAACATTGAGAAAATTTACAATTGTACATTTCTGATCAGACAGCGACGATATAGTCTTACTTATTGGTTTATATATAATTGACCCAATGATGGATTGATGATTTCCCTCCTACAGTTCCCCCGTACTTCCTGGAATCTCCCAAAGACATCACCACAGTACTTGGACAGACAGGGGTGCTGACCTGCAGGGTGGGCGGTAACACTCCTCCTTCTATTCAATGGGTCTTGAATGTAAGTTGGCATTTTGAATGTAAGTTGGCATTTTGAATGTAGGTTGGCATTTGAATGTAAACAGAGCAGTGTTCGGGCTAGCCCTATGTTCAGTGTGAAAGGCACACAAGATACCTGCCATAAACGCAGGCACCCCGGCCTCCAAACACGACTGAACACAGAACCAAAACTCTTTGGATCTGAGAGTTTCAGACAAGCAGGTGATCAGCCCACTGTGTCCACAACACTTTAACTGGCACCATGAGCAATACACTGATCAGTGTTAATCAGCGACGGGCCAATAAAGGTTCTACCACTTTGACATACCTTGAGAACGCTACGGCAAATTAAAGGGGTTACAGTAAGACACGACTGGAAAGACCTGGGCAAGAACAGTATTACAGACAAAGTGGGAAAAGTAAGACTGATTTTATATTCTACCAACAGGGTTCTCTGCCTGTCAGAGGTCAGCTGAACGAGGACAATTCATCCTTGACCTTTCCCTCGGTGGGATGGGAAGATGTGGGTGTGTACACATGTTCAGCTGTTAATGGAGTGGGAACGGCTAAAAGGACTGCTTCAGTTCGTGTCCAGGGTAAGTTTGACCTTTTGGGGCGTCATCTAGAGATTTCGTCACAATCTTATGCGGCCTCGACTAGAGACTTCGTAACAATCTTATTAAATGTTTAAATTCTGACTAATGTAGTTGTTTGTCCCCTTTGGAAGTTTATACATTTCCTTTCCCCTCTTGTTCTTTGTTGGTACTGGTCACATTCACCATGTCAATGATATTTGTTTTCGGAAAAAAAATGTTGGTTAAATATTTTTACTTCCACTCTGCTCATTTACTTGCTCATTCTAAAATGGCTTTGTCCAACGAACTCTCTCTGAACCCTCTTATCTAAATACAATCTAATCATAGGGGTCGACTTCAGAGGGCGGATGACCAGGTTCAAGTCCCGCCTGAAGTTTTTCTCTGGACCTTTCAGAGTTTTCATGGCTCTATCCTGGAAATTCCTGTGGAATCTTCTCATGTTCTATTGAACCGCCTTTAATAAGACCTTTATGTGTTGAAAAGGGCGTTAAACTTCAAACTTTAGAATTTTTTAAACATACTCCAAGTGAGTTTTAATTTACTGCTTTTTCACTCGGAATTGTTCACATTTTAGAGCTTAGGGACACGGAACAAGTGACTATGCGAGTGAAATGAAACAATGATGTCAACAGAGTAGGTCAAACCGATGATGACTCAAACAAGTCTGCAGCTATTTGGACCACCTTGAATAACCTCCACCATTTCTGTTTCAGTTCCACCAGTTATACAGAGCTCGGATCAGACAGACAACCCTATAAGGATCAAAACCCAATTCATTCTGTCCTGCTCTGCTACCGGTATCCCAACCCCCACCATAACATGGACTCATCAGGATGTCCCACTCATACCTTCCTTGAATGGAAGAGTCCGTTTTCCAAGGATGGGGGTGTTGGTTATTGAATCAGCCTTGGAAGAAGATGCAGGGATTTACAAATGTATTGCACAGTCTGTGACTGGGTCTGCCAGTGAGTCTTTCTCTGTCAGTGTCTATGGTAAGTGAAGAATCTTTCTCTCTCAGTGTCTTTGGTAAGTGATATATCTTTCTCTGTCAGTGTCTTTGGTAAGTGATGCATCTTTCTCTGTCAGTGTCTATGGTAAGTGAGGCATCTTTCTCTGTCAGTGTCTATCATAAGTGAGGCATCTTTCTCTCTCAGTGTCTTTGGTAAGTGAAGCATCTTTCTCTGTCAGTGTCTTTGGTAAGTGATGTATCTTTTTCTGCCAGGGTCTATGGTAAGTGATGCGTCTTTCTCTGTCAGTGTCTGTGATAAGTGTAATCTATAACTTTTTTAGTTCTCCTCCTATTGCCAAGGTCTACCTCAATCGTTACCATGCAAGTTCAATTATAATGCTATACTGCCGTTATCATAAATAAGGGCAAATAATACTAATCCATTGTTAGTCTTATTAGCCCTTCTTTGTGAAAAAGGCAGTATAAATCCATGGATTAATAAAAGAATCCATTGCATGACTTGAATGAAATGTTATCCCTGGGTTAATTGTTTTATGACCTTTAACCTTTGACCCTAGGTCGTCCCCTTCCCCCTACCCTGTTGGCTGCTGTACCACTGACCTCCACGTCTGTCTACCTGTTATGGCAATGGTCACCAACAGATGGACAAACAACTTCTCACACAGTGGACTCGTTTAAAATCTTTTACAAGAAAAAGTAAGTTTAAAAATTGATAATAATAATAATGATGAATAATTATTTTTATAGCGCCGGTATTCATCAGTGATGCTCATAGGTGCTTTACAATCATTCGTTAACATTCGTTCATTCATTCACTCGGTCGCTCAGTAATTGTCATCACAGAACTTTGACAAATAGGCAAGGCCATGAGATCTAGCTAATCAAACACGGAACAGAAGAAATCAGTTTCCATGTGTTTTTTGAACGTGAACAAAGTTTGACTGTTTCTTGTCTCAGCAGTTAAGGAGTTCCATACAGCTGGGGACGAATTTGTTTTGGGGGATTTTTTTCTCCAGCCACAAAGAAGTGCATGACCTAAGTTAACGTTTTGGGGAGTGAATATTTGTGAGGCATTTTAAATAGTCTGTGATGTGATTTGATTTTTGTAATTGTTGATTTAGCAACACATACACAAACACACACATAGGTCTTGAGAAGCCCATGTCATCAAAAGTATGTTTATGAATTTCGTGTGTTTCAGATCCAGTGAGGAGGTCAAGATGTACGCTGACATTTTCCCCTCCAATGTGACACACACCCACACACACACATCACTCAGTTACCAACACACATGCAAAACACACGCATGCAAACACACACACATACAGACAAACACCCACAAGTCTTGAGAAGCCCATGTCATCAAAAATGTGTTTATGAATTTCTTGTGTTTCAGATCAAGTGAGGAGGTCAAGATGTACGCTGACATTTTCCCCTCCAATGTGACAAGAGTGGAGGCGGTGGGACTTGATCCAGGTGTGACCTACGTGTTCCATGTCAAGGTCGTCAACGATGCAGGGGACAGTGAGGCCAGTAACCGTCTGACAGCGCTCACGTTTCAATCGGGTAATGGGGGAAATAGAACTAGAATGGCAATGGGGAGGCAAAGGGGATTCCCCTCTGGCAAGCTTTTGCTTAGCAATGGTCTAGGGTTAACATCATTGTTCAACTCAGTGGTCAAAAGGATAGCAAGCTGAAAGGGGCAGCGTAGTCAAGCTACATTGACCATGATCAGTTTGTCGATGGGTGACCAGTTGGGTGCTGTGTCCTTGAGCAAGACACTTCGCCCTAGCTCACAGGGCACTGAACTTCGGCGACCCATCAATGGTGGGGGATGAATGAGAGGCCACGAGTTACTATTGTATTTCTATGATTATGTATTGTGATGTTATGTAATATGTCTAATGTAATCTGTATTATTTATGATTGATTCCACCTTTGTAAAATGCCCAATTTCCCAAAAAGGATGAATAACGTTTCCTTCTTTTTTTTTTTTTTAATCTCCATTTCATAACAAAAGGTCTATATCATTACTTGTTTTACAATCAAACATGTTCCCACTTAAATACATTTTTCCATTTTGACAACGAATTTTAAATCTCAAATCTACGATACTACTCATTGATGACGTGTAGATAGGAAAGGCCATTTCCAGTAAAATATACCCCTTTCATACACACCTCTCTGCTAATGCTAACATTTTTTGTTAAGAGAAAGCTTGCCATATGTAGTGACAATATCGGACCACAAAAATGACAAAAAGAAATTCTTCATCGGTTGAAAATCTTTTCTCATAGCATCTGTAGTACTGTCAATTGACCAAGTCATAGAAAACAAAAACAAAAATGAACATATTTTGCTTATCGAACGAGGTAGAACATTATTGAAAGGATGTTTTTTGAGGGCTTGGTGAAAGGACAAAGAGGTAGAAGATCTTTTTGTTGATGATGATGATGATTATGGTGTTCTTCTTCTCCTCCTTCTCCTTTTTCTTCTTGAAATTCCCTGCAAGATAGTGTTTGTTTGTTTGATTGAACCCCATTAATACCACAGAGCAGTGTTGGGGCCAGCTCAGCCATTAAAGGCACACAAGAACCCGCCATAAATGCAAGCACCCCGAACACCAAACACGACTGAACACCGAAAACTCTTTGAATAAGGGTGTTTCAGACAAGCAGGTGATCAGCCCACTGTCTCCACAACTCTTTACTGGCGCCATGAGCAAAACACTGATCAGTATCAATCAAAGACGGGCCAATAAACAAATTACTGTAGCCCTTATGGGTGCCCCCTCAGATAATGATACAAACTGGGAGGTTCTACCACTCTGGGCATGCGGGATGGTGCCGGTGATGAATTCTTTCTACTTCTCGGTGTCCCTCATGTTTTATATCATACTTTTCTTTATGTAAAAAAAACAAGTTTGAAGTTTAACTCCCTTTTCAACACATAAACATCATATCAAAGGCAGTTCAACAGAACTTGAGAAGATTCCACGTGAATCTCCAGGGCAGAGCCTTGAAGACTCTGAAAGGACCAGAGAAAAAATCCCGCACCAGACGGGACTCTCACTATCTCTTCCTCTGCGTCCCAAGTTGAGTGACTTAACCACTGAACTAGGTACGCCCCCTTTCTTTATGTAACCACATCTTTGAACCGTGTTTACTCTACCCAAAGTCCGGTATTTTAATGATTCCCGATTTTCCATTTGCCATGACCCAGCGCCGTCACTGCCTACCAATCTCCAAGTGATTGACCTCCGACCCCGATCAGCCAAGGTCACCTGGGAACCTCCTGCTGTCACCAACGGAGTGATCAAACTTTACCAGTATCGATACAGGAGGGAAAACATCTCAAGGGGTAATTAGTATTGTTGGCATGAACATGATTCTACCTCTTTTAGTATTAGTATCATTAATATTATTATTAATATTATTATTATTGTTATTATTATTATTATTATTATTATTATTATTATTAATATTATTATTATTATTATTATTATTATTATTATTATTATAATAAGTATTATTATTAATATTATTATTATTATTATTATTAGTATTATTATTATTATTGTTATTATATTATTATTATTATCATTATTATTATTATTATCATTATTATTATTATTTGTCTTTCTTTTTTTTCTTTTGTTTATTATTATTATAAGTATTCCACTTTTGATATAATCTGTCTGAGCTGAAAAACTAACATCTTTAGAACTTTTGTCATCATCGTCATCATCATCGTCATCATCATCTTTATCATCATCGTCATCATTATCATTATCATCATCATCATCGTCTTCATCATAATTATCATCATCATCATCATTATTATCATCATCATCATCATCATTATTATCATCATAATTATCATCGTCATCATCATCATCATTATCATCGTCATCATCGTCATCATCATTATCATCATCATCGTCATCGTGATCATCATTACATCATTACATCATCATCATCATCATTACATCATTACATCATCATCACACAATTACATCTTCATCATCGTCGTCGTAGTCGTCATCATCATCATCATCATTATTATTATTATTATTATTATTTCTAATATTAATATTATTGTTGTTCTTCTTATTCATATATTTTTCTAAAGTCTATTATTTTTTTCCTTATAACATAGATCTTGTCACAATGAAATCATCATCATCAACATTATTATTATCCTTTCCCAGAATTTAAAACCGTCAACATCAGCTCCCCTGTCTTCCCGACACAAGAGGTCACACTCCAATCCCTCAGACCCTTCTTCAAGTATACGCTTCAGGCAAGGGCTGCAACTCTGCATGAAGACAATGAATTGTGGGGGAGTTATTCTCCTCCTCTCGTTTTCCAGACTAAGATGGAGGGTAAGTTTGTACACCCTAATAAAGATGGGTTTCCATGTGTACGTAATGCTTAGCCCTTTCCCAGTTCTATTAATACACTCCCTATGGTCATATAGCTATTTTTAGACAGCACGCTGTGTTTTACACTTCATGGTCTGGCACACATATTTTAGTCTAACAAAACCAGAATCCAAATCAACATTCCGAAATGTATGTGAAATGTTTAGATTGTGAGGATTCAGAACAATCAGTCTTAGGATTGTTTTGAGTGACAGTAACATGAGATGGACTTGTAGTGAAGACAATTATGAAAACAGTGAGGATGGTGGGTGTGTCACAGTGAGGATGGTGGGTGTGTCACAGTGAGGATGGTAACTGTGAAGTTGGTGGGTGTGTCACAGTGAGGATGGTGGGTGTGTCACAGTGAGGATGGTAACTGTGAAGTTGGTGGGTGTGTCACA
>JARBEQ010296627.1:0-17401 GCA_030265355.1 Tritonia tetraquetra
CAAATGTGTCACTGCTTTGCTGCAATGCCCCCCCCCCCCCCCCCACCTACTAAAATAGATAATAAACCCATCTATAAAAAACATACGTAAGCGAGATCGTTGAACATTGGAAAACACCACTTTCACTTTAAGGGCCTCAGACTCGACTTGATCGTGTGAGCAAAGGCATTATTGGCATTCGGGTATTGCTTTATCATATGGAGACCACAATGGGTTTTAACCTTTGATTTCCACCATATAGAAAAGAAAACACACCACACTGCCAGAGACTATAGGACATAACTTTTGAGATTTCAATAAGTCAATGATTTTAAAACATAAAAAATATATACACATATCTTTATTCAAAGTTGCCAACTGACAAAGACGCCAAGGCTGAAATACGTTGGTAACTACTTGTTTCTCATTTTTAAAAATAATGTTCAAATCCTGATAGATAGCATACCCTGCTTCGATGTATGATTGTGGAACTGTTTGCACCATGATTATTGAAGATAGGTGAGTTTTGAAGGAAAAAAAAAAGAAATACATCAAGATTGGATGAATAAACCATAATCCTAATAATCATGTGATACCAGCTCTTAAGTCATGCTTCAGTACAATCTCTCCTCTTGACCTCATATTGCTTTCTTTCTCTCGCTCTTTTACTCTTTCTTGTTTGTTATCATTAAATTCTCTCCCCCCCCCTCTCTCTCTCTCTCTCTCTCTCTTTTCTCTCTATCTCTCTGTCTCTCTCTCTTCTCTCTCTCTAAATGTTTTCCTTTTTCTCAAGTAAAGTTAACAATGTGAAAGTGCTAAAAAAACAGCCATAGAAGAAAGAAAAGTGGAATGTCGACAGTCAGCATCGAATACACCAGTGAATGACAACACTGCCAGAGCCAGATGCTCTACCATTTGAGCTAATCCGCAAGATCACACGTCTTGATTTTTAAAAATGTAACAATCAATAACTGATTTCCCATTAAAAGAGTTATTGGTTATTTTGCTAATGTAGAGTAAACAGTGTTCGGACACTGGTCCTCAAATTGTGTACATAAATAGAAAAATTATACAATCATGCATAACAGTTTTCTTGGTCCACTCTTATCTCTCATGTATCCTTAAGTTTAAGGGAAGTCAGACTGTGAAGTTGCTGGATGACCACCAGCTGTCGCCAATTAGACCACAACCATGCTCTCACTTATAGGCATACTGACCACTCCAGTTATGATGGGAACTGAGTGATTCTGCTTCAAGACAAAAACCTGAAAATGAAAATACATTGAAAAATCAGTTTATTTTAAAAAGTGAGATGAGTTCGTTTTTATCAAGCCAAGTAAAAAAATGAATTAGCATTTATATAATGCATATCTATGAAGTTCAACATGCTTTCTGTGCTTCACAATATATCATTTATCCCCGGCCGGCTATTACACTCCTGTATCTTTCTCAACACCACAGGGAGTTTACAGTGTGAGCTGCCTGTAACATATGTCGGTAATGACATCACTAGAGTCTTTGACTAAATACTTTGATTGGAATCCTTGATGTTTTGACACTGATTTTTCCCCCAATGCTAAACCTTGAAATTGGCAGCAAGAGTATCATAATTGTAATCCATATATTTTGTTCAATTTCCTTTTTAGGCAATCAGATTGATAATCATATAATCTTGGTGACAGAAACCTCAATTTCTGCATTCCACGACTCAATTAAAACTGTCACCAGCTTTAATTTCAGTTGCTGATTAAGTGGTCATAAAGTAATGGAAAATGAGAAAAATCATTGATGTGATTCACATACAAGATGGCTATTTTCTTTTTTTTTTCAAAAATAATTAAAGAATAAATAATTCATTAAACAAATATTTTTAATTGAATACAAACCCAATACATTCATCTTTTTTTCAACTTCAAAGGAAGATCAAAAGGGCTCACCTTTACGTTATCTGAGATCCCTTTGTCGCTAAGACAATCTACAAATGTTTCAAAGTCATAGGTTAGTCCCGGTACCAAAACAGGAATCTGAAAAATTAAAATTAATTAGTAACATTTGAAAAAAAAAGTTTCTCAACGCTCTAACATTCATGAGGTCAAAAACGATCATTTTAGTTATGACTGTTTACTGAACATATTGCACAATATTTAATAGTTTACTTTTACTGTGTTGGTGAAAATATAGGACAAATATGACCTCTGCAATATATTATATATATTTATATTATGTGGATGTCGGATTGTTAATCATTGGGCCACTATCTGACTGATGGATACTATGGTTTGGTTGAAATCAAACCTGGCCAGGAAAGGGTTAAAACCAAACAGTTCAAAGGGAAGCAGGCACGAGTAATGATAAATAGTATCAAATAAAGATGGAAAATGTGAAAGGGCCAGAAAAATAGCCATAGAAAAAAGAATGTCCCCATGGTCGGCATTCTATTTTTCTACTACTTTTCTGGCACTTTCACATTTTTCATCTTTACTTGATACTATTTATCAAAATCAAACAGAATAATACAAATACAAACTAAAACAATAATCAATTGCCCTTAAATTATAGAATGTGTTATTGAGAAAAACTTAATTGCATGATCAGACCATGAAACAATTAGACCAACAATGAAATGATTACCTGAATCAATTTCTTCCTAAACTCGTACAACTTCTCATCGTAATCAAATGTGATCAGCAAATTGGAGGATGCTTGGCTAAGAGATGTATTCTGAACCTTGACAGTAAACTTGAAAGTAGGCCCAATTCCTTGAACCTTCAATGAAAAAAAAAGGAACAATAAGTTTGTAAAACACTATTATAGTAACTTTCTTTCTTTATCATTTCCTAGTTTCCCTTTCGGTATTATTACCTCTTTGAATCAGGTTAATTCAGGCAAGTAGGGGATTAGCCCACTCTACCCTAAAGGTAAGTGGTGGGGCTGCCACCTTAACGCCTCTTACCAGGCCCTTGCCCATATTTGTCTGTCTCCTACTCATCAACCTGTCCAGCATGGGTGACCCTGCCAGGAGCATAGCTCCCACTTGCATAGCTCTCTGGGTCATTGGAGCACGTAAGCGACCCCACTACGACAAAGTTTGGGCAAAGGGGGTCGTATTATGGTAACTAAGATGATTAAAAGTGAAAAGGAAATGATAACTATGATGATGTTCTCAGTATAATCAAAGACACGTGAATACCATTGAGTAACTAAGAAATGTTTATATGGTGTATTTTGTGTGTAAACAATGGAGAGACAAATCATTTCCCCCAGCCAGTTTAAAAAAAGGTCTCATTGATCCATACAAAAACACAGCAAAGTAAATTCTCTTTGGTATAATAGACTGCGCTGTAATTCAATTCTTTTCTCATGATCCTTATCAATAGTTAGTCAACTTACATGTGCAGTGAGCTTTAGAGGTTCTGCTGGATCAGATGAAATTGGATTCAGGCTGTTGTCTAGGACTTTGACATATTCTCTCAACACTCTCAGTCTCATAACAGCCAAGTCTCTTTGGAATGTTCTGTGCATCACTAATAACAGACATAGGAAACAAACTTGTTAAAAGACCCTACAATTACCAATACTCATATTGATTAGATTAGAAAAACAGAAAATATACTCTTGATATTTCTAGTGTTAAAGCTCTCTTTGTTAAATATAGCACAAATAAATTAAAGAGGATAATTCATGATGAAAAACATCCGTGTCTTTTTCTAAATGCAGTGATCGTCTTTGTGTCTTTTTCTAAATGCAGTGATCGTCTTTGTCGATAACTACGAAAACTGAGAGGCATAGAAATTCCTTGTTACCCAATAGTGTCAGATTATTTAACTCTTCATCATAATTTTAAAACAGTCTAAATTTAGTCCCCTGCTACAGCAAAAAAAGCTAATTTTTATGTATTCATGTATTACTGTTAGACATATATTATTACCTGTGTTGATGTACATTTTTGTCCACATCTAGTATTTACTGTTACTACTGTTAGATATGTATTTATTTACTGTGTATAGGTATGTCCAGTTTTGTCTACACAATTGCTTTATCATAACTTCTATGTATTTACATTTTGTATACACTTCACATCTGTGAAACAAATTCCCACTAAGGATGAATGAAAGTATCATTATTATTATAATGCCTGTGCTCAAATATTGGTAATCGAATCTTATATCATAATTCATATCTTTTTACTTTTCACCCTCTCTACTTATCGACTCCCCCCCGCCCCCCCCCCCCCCCTCCCCTCCTATCAACCTCTGAATCCAGGTAAGAGTGATTTAACTAATCTGCCAAGAATGCACACTTACATACACACAGTTCTATCTTAATCCTTTTTTGTATCTGGACTGCACGTGCCACAGCAAAATTAAAATTAAAATTAAATCCAACATAACAAAATCCAAATGATTACCAAGAGAGCTAACCTTAAAGTTTAAAGTTGTTAGTTTAACACCCTTGGCAACACATTACAGGATAAAAGAATTACAGGTTTTAGAATCTGTATGCACTATACTTACTTATTCCATTTTCTCTTTCTCTTTGGGTTTGGTCGACAAACAATTTCGTCTTTCTTGGTACATTCAGCTTGATATTTTGGGCTGCCGGGGGACCTGCACACAAATCCCTCTCCTCAAATTTGGCTGTCCTTTTAAGAATTTTCACAAATAATCCTCCACCTGTATTTGTAAAAAAACATAAAAGAAATTTAAAAGAGCCTGCATAATTGTGATAAATAACATTTGAAGCAACATCACATTTCTTGTAGAAATCAATAGGCCAAATTGACTGTAAAGATGAAAAAATGTATCGTATTTGAAGCTAAAAATGAAATAGGTAATATCACCCAAATGACACAATAAAATAATAATTTTAAAAAAAGAAAAAAAATTCTCGGCATAAGATATTCTATAAAAATCCAAAACAAACGCCTTCACAAGAAACGCAATGAAAAAGCCCTCGCAGTCTATAAACTGGAAAGTCAATGGCATCTATTCGGACACATATCAAGATGCCCTGCCCAGAGTGGTAGAACCTCACATTATCAATTGCTGAGGGGGTACCCACAAGGGCTACAGTAATTTGTTTATTGGCCTTGCTTATGATTAATACTGCTCAGTGGACACAGTGGGCTGAAATTCTTTGATCCACAGCAATTTCCGGCTCTGTATGCAGCCATGCTTGTGGTCAGGGTATCTGCATTTATGTCGGGTATCTTCTGTGCCTTTTATGGTTGAAAATGGGGTTGACCCCAGTACTGCCCTGCGGTATCAATAGGGTTTGATCAAACAAACAAAGTCTATAAATTGGAAAGTCGATAGCACCTAATTGGACACATATCAAGATGGAACTTATTTTCCCAAACGGAGAGAAAAGTACAAAGGAAGGCCTTTAACATCGTAGTCAATCGTTCTTAACCTGTCATGTACAAACAGCCCAGGTTGAAATCCACAAAAGACAATGTATCATCTGTGACATCAGTGGAGACAGCCTTTCGCATCCTAGTCTCCAGACTCTGATGCCTCAGCTGCCTACCTAATCCTCCAAACAAGCGGTCAGTACATCAGATACTACAATGCATAGAGCCAGTGCCCCTTTGGTGCTCCATAGATTATATATATAGTTCACAAGGTGTATGGTAGACTGACCACTAAAAATAAAATAAAACATTAACTACCATGATTCTATTACTTTAATTTGTTTTAAGTAGTATGTCGTTTAGAGCCTTTAAAGCTCATAGGGCATATATCATGAAGCGGACAAGTGACAATTTATCACTTTCTGGATAGGACGCTGGTCTATCGCAGAATACTTTCCCAAGACTCGTTTGAGAATTGGTACCCATTTCTACACCTGGGTCGAGTGAGGCAAATGGGGCCAAGTTTCTTGCCCAAGGAAAAAACGAAGTGCCTAAAGCTAGACTCAAACCCACAACCCTCGCCATGAAAGTCTGTAGTCTAGACCACTGCGCCACTTCGACTCCAAATTAATTTCAATGAATGGGATAATGATGACAATCATTGATTCTCAACTAATGTTCTTACGTTTTGAGGTCATGACCAAAGTGCCGTCCTCCCTCCCAAATCGTCCAAACTGCAGACCTGTTACAACGTCGTCCATCTTGATAATGTCCACAAGGAATTTTTCCTTGTAGATGTGAACTTCTTTATTACTCAAGGCAACAAGGACAGCACAGAAACTTCTAGGCTTGTAATCGATCACTTCTAGAGTGGTGATACTTGCAGGAAGTCGAACAGTCCATAACTTTTTACCCTGGGTAGATGGACATTGACATAATACCATAATTTCGACTAGAATCATATCCCATTGTTCTTTCTTTCTTATCCAGTTCCCTTTTACCATTACAGTGTAGGGCCAGCACTATGTGGCTGGATTTCTGTGAATCAAGATATTAAGCCAAGCAGGTGATCAACCCACTATGACCTTTGTGGTAGGAATTAATTTTGCCTGGACAGCGGTCTTGCAGCCTACTCTTATTGATTTTCAACTGCCAAGGGTTCTTTAACGTGCACACAAGACCGAGTTTATCGTCCATCTCCAATAGGACTAGGTTCTATGATCCCATCTACATGAATAGGATCAGGGGAGTGGCATATAGCTTTTCACCGAGTTTCAAGGAGAAAAATACCAGACAGTGTTGCTGCCGGGAATTGAACCCGGTACCTTTCGCTTCAGAGGTGAGAACCGTACCTCTGTGACCCCACATATCCCATTGTATGAAGAGTATATTAGAAGCGATTCTGCCAAAGCTGCGTTGGGGGAGACTTCATGGCATGGTGGTAACGTTTTCACTTTGTGAGCAGAGGATACTGGGTTTGAATCCCAGTGGGGATCATGGGGATTATTCCCTTTAAACTTTCTCAAGTATTTATGGCTCTGACCCAGTAGAAGTGTAGAACCTCCCAGTTTTTATCAATAGCTCAGGGGGTACCCACATGGGCTACAATAATTTACCTATTGGCCAAGTCTTCAATTAATAATGCTCAGTGTATTTCTCATGGTGCCAGTAAAGAGTTGTGGACATAGTGGGATGATCACCTGCTTGTCTGAAACTCACTGATCCAACTATTTCTGGCTCATGTTTGGTGGTCGGGGTGCCTGCATTTATGGTGGGTATCTTGTGTGGCTTTCATGATTGAACATAGCGCTGGCCCCAACACTGCTCTGTGGCATTAATGGGGTTCGATCAAACAAAACAAACCATGCAGATTCATTATGTAATCAAGTCTTATCAGAGATGGACTATAATTCAAAAGTCCTGCCTTTGTTATGACCTATAATGAAATAGGGGCTGCTGGAAGTTGAAATAAATGAATAAGAGGGGTAAAGAAATGTATAAACTTCCAAAAGGGACAAAGCAGAGGGACATAGAACTACTTTAACCTTTAAAGCTGCATTGTTCTTCAAACACAATGACGCGTAAGACCATCACTAGGGACTAGAGTCATGATATATAGATTAAATTCTACCTCATATCCCATTTGAGCCCAAACACAACAGGTCTAATTCTTTCCATGAAACAAGATGGCTCTACATGGCAACAAACGACACAATCATTTTTGTGAGTTTATCCTTGAAAGGTCATGCAGTTTAGTTGTGACAATTTACAGAATGTATCATTCACTATTTGATAATTTACCTCTCTACCATTTTTGTAAAAATGTGATTATTTCTCTGTGAATGTTATAGTGTTACTTGTCAAGCCATTAGCTGAAGGATACTAATGTTTGGTTAAAACCAAACTCAGTAAGAAAAGAGTTAACTTGGCAAAAAAAGCTTTTTATATTTTCATTAAGTGTGTTGTAAAAGTTACCTTAGATGTGAAGCAGTGCAATGTCTCATCCATACAACCCACATAAATGTTCTTATTGATTCTTTCCATCCCCACAGGTTGGGAGTTTAGCTCAATCACGTACTTCGTCACATCTTTGATCCCTCTTCAAACATAAAAATAGAAAACAATTTTTAAGGCAAATAAGAGGTATAATAAAATAGAAAACTATTTTCAAGGGAAATAGTAAGTAAAAAAACAAAAAACAAATATCTTTAAAAGAAAAATAGGAGGTATGATATAGTCAATGCAGTTAAAAGCTATTAAAAGGAAAATACAATCCAGCAAATAAATTGTTGATGTGGCCAGCTCCATATCCAGCATTGCTGAACACAGCTGGAAACACTCTGGATCAGGTAGATAAGGCAAGCAGGTGATCAGCCAACTGTGCCCGAACCTTGAATGGCACATTTTGGCACATAAGGCGAGCAAAACAATTTTTTAAAAGGAATTGTGAACGAAGAAACATTTTCAAAGACATTGTCGCTTGCAAATAATGCTGTTGTAGGTTCAAATGGTAATTGATGAACTTGTGGTGATTTATCATAATTCATATTTGAGTAGAAAATTAAGCACAACGTAATTTATGGAGCTCCCATAGTTTGTTTATTGGCCTGTCTTTGATTAATACTGCTCAGTGTGGCGTCAGTGAAAAGTTATAAACAGAGTGGGCAGATCAATTGCTTTTCTGAATTTCTTTCATCCATAGTATTTCCCACTGTGTTCAGCCATGCTTGGTGGTTGGGGTATCTTGTGCGCATTTCATGACTGAACTGAGGGCTGGCACAAACATTTCTTTGCTGTATGGGGTTCGATCAAAATTTAAAAAACAGAAACATTTTTAATAAGAAGCCTATAGTTATTATGATTAAAATAGAAGATTTCTTGATATTGGCCACGATGAAAGTGTTCTTCAATTACCTTTTGAGTGTATATATACACCCATTTCTACAGGAAACTACGATACGATAGTCCACATCAAAGAGACCGTTCACACTCAGGAATACGGGTATACTTGGAAGGTCCATCTGGAAATGAATTACAACAACACCTCTGTCATGCTTTCTTTTGAGAGGATAAATGAAAAACACAAAATACTGACACCTTTTTTACAACATATATCAAAACAAGTTGCTACATTGAAAAAGAAACCAAACATATAAAAATATTCATACCTTTAAGCTAAAGACTATCGCAAATCTTTAAAAGAAAAGCTTTTATCAAAGAAAACTTTTCATGAATGATTTGCTATCATGGTTAAGAAAATATTCATTAAAAAAAATAATCATACAATAGTAGTTCTTATTAGTTTCAAAATTAAAGGTTAATATTTTACTTTGATGTTAAGTGATCGTTTCTCACTTTTACAAATAAAACATGATTAGATTAATGTCACACAAATGTTCACATATATAACTTTCATTATCACAAACAAGAATTTTAGATTTAATATAAAAGCATATTATTATACTATCAAAATGCTGCGTGTAATTCCCTTTCTTTTATGACTGACAGCTTATTGTTTGTACTTACCGATGCCAAGACTGTGAAAGCTTCAGGGTCTAAGATATAAACACTTTTACTTTCTGTCCCAAGAACTAAACAACTTATAGCATCCTCATCGGCCACCGACTTTTTCATTGTACCGAGACAGGTAATGACAGTCTGAAGGAACAGGATAATAAAATTATCTGTCATTAAAATGAAAATCAGCTGAAAATGAAGGCCACAAATTCATATTATATACTTATCATAACAATAAGTGACTGAATAAACACTGAAACCTTTCTTTAAAATGTAGCGAAGCAAATAACAATTCAAGTATTTCTCCACATAAAAATACAAAACTGAAGAAAAACTTGGATTAACTCATTCAGGTTCTTGGGTTTCAGGGGAAAATGACATACAAGTGGGGGGTTGTCAGTATTTTCGTATCTAAAAATGTCACTTTTCCACATTTTATGATGGAATAGTTAAATTTATAATTCTAATGCATGTCTAACCAACTCCCCCATTAGGAAAATGGTTTTAAGGACATTTTAAAGCCAAAAACAGCATATTTTGACATGGAATGAAGCAAAAAGGGCCTTGAAACTCGAGACAAGACGATCACGATGTAGGCAAAAATGCGGTTTTCCGCAAATTTGCGGAAGAGTGGAAGGCCTGGGCATGTGAACTCGAGAAAGTAAATCATCATGAAGACAATAGACAAAATGTATTACCTGTTTTTTAAGGGGAGCATGCCTGTAGAGATTGACAAAGTTTTCCACCATATTTGGTTCAAGTTGAAGTAATTTCAAGGATCTTACAGTCAAAGAACAACCCTCTTGTCTGTCAAAATAGACCAAAAAAACATCATTGGGCATGCAGCATGAATAGGCTTTGTGAGGAACCTATCCCTCTAGTATATAGTTCTATTTATAAACTCTTTGGTGTAAATTAATCTAGTATATCCACACATTCTTCTTTCACATCTTAGTTATTCATAAGACCTGAAAGTTACAAGCACCTAAAATCATAATTGTTTTCAGTTATCCCTAAAAAGTGGCAAGTAAAACAACCTCCAAACAAACCACCACCTCTGTTCCCCACATCAGCTAAAATCATAAGGTCAAGGCATAATTCATGAATACATGACCAAAATAAAACATAAAGTAAATCATTAGTACACTAAAAAAAAGGGCTGCTGGAATGTTAAAACCTCAGCTCACAAACAACAAACAGAATACAAATAAGATATAACATATAGCACGAAAATTAGTCGCCCAAAGTGGCAACTTTCCCAGTTCTTATACAGCTGAGATGTGACCAAAAGGGCTGCATTAATTTGTTTATTGGCCTTGCTTATGATTAACAATGCTCAGTGTATTACTCATGGTGTCAATAAAGAGTGATAGACACAGTGGGCCCATCCATCAGAAACGTTGCCCCAACACTGCTCTGTGGTATTAATGGAGTTTGATCAAACAAACAAACAAACAGACTTAGTAGGAAACTCCAAATCAGTGGAAAAGCATCCACTTGCTGTATTATATTCCAGCTTTAGTTATTCTATTTCTTAAAAAAAAATAATTAAGCAATATAATTATTCAAAGAAAAAAAAGGTAAAAACAGAAAAACAAAAATCAAATAGAGAAACCATACAAACAAACAATCAGCCTCAGCAAATCATCCTCCCTCAAAGCGCAAGATATATCAGTGGTTTTAATAGTTGCAACAGTAAAATATGAAAGCAAAAACCCCTGATAACATTCTAACCACATCTTTTACCAACAACTTCTTAGACCAACATGTCATACCTCAAGCCTTCCAGTATTTCCCTCATACTATAGATGTTTACTTGATCCTGTAAGGAAGAAAATGTTTTAAATTCATAAATGGACATTGAGCTAATGAATATAAGACCAGGCTTTCTTATAGCTTCAAATTCCATATTCCTATGTGAGTTCAATTATTTCTACCACATCTTTTTATTCCTCCAATGTAGAGCTTTTACATTGATAAACATTATATCTATTCAAGTAACTTATATTACAATTAAGCTCTAAACAAGATTCCTCTTTGACTACTAAGCATTTTTTTTCATTATTCACTTGCATCTTTTTCATTCTACTTCTACCCCCTTTAAATACCACATCAGATCCAATTTTAGCCATAATCCTTTTTGTAATAAAAACTTTTTCACAAAAACATAAGACAAGCACAATTGTCCAAATGTACATCTCTAGCTTGATTCCACAGATCTTCTTCCATTGGGTGGATGTCCAAAGGTGGCAAAGTAAACTTGAAGTAAGGACGTAGATTTTTGTAGACATAAATGAAGGGACCAGAGGCAACAGCAATGGCTGTAACAGAAATTATAACAACACATTATAACTAGACAGGATTTGTTCACATGGCATATTATCACTCACAAACATCATTAACAAAACTAGAAAATGTTGGTTCCACGAACAGAATAATAATGAGCATTGAAGAGGCCATGGACTGTATTCATCAATTTGTGGTGGTGATAATTATATCAAAATGTGTGCATTCTCTAATGACAAGGCCACCTAAATGATAGCATTCCGTATAAAACCCGTTCTTGTTCTAAAACATGGAGTCTGATGCGTTCCTTGTGAATTTCACATGTGAATTATGAAAAGCAACAAATTACGTAAAGCTTACATCACTTTTATATCATACCATACATCACTAAGGAGTTACCTGCACTGAGTATACTTTTAGATAAAAAGCCTTTAGAGGGCAACTTTGAGACTTTGTTCCATTATAGTATGATATCAAGCCTAGAGATGAACAAATCTATGAATATTTTCCAAGCCTTTTATTTCTTGCCATAAGAAAAAAATTTCTTAAAGGGATCATAAAACTGTAAAATAAAAGAGAAATAACAATCCTTTTTTAACAATATAAAGTTAGATACATGTCTAACATGTCATTGATATCTAAAATACTTAAGAAAACTGTAGCTTCCAGAGTACATGAATTTTTGAATGAAAATGATTTATTTTGTAAATTTCAGTCAGCCTATAGGCTATTCATAGTACTGAAACTGCCCTAATTCGGGTACATAATGATATTATTCAATGTATGAAGGATAAAAATGATGTTATACTTGTTTTACTTGACCTAAGTGCAGCCTTCGACACTATAGATCAAGACCTGCTTGTCCATAGACTCAAAATTCTTTTTGGGTTTGGTGGAACTGTCTTAGATTGGTTTATGTCTTACTTATCCGACAGATACCAGACAGTGACCAGTAATTATCGAGATATCTCTGAACCCCGCCCACTAACCTATGGAGTTCCCCAGGGTTCGGTATTGGGGCCTATTCTTTTTAACCTTTACACAAAATCTTAATTTGATGTTATTCAACACTTTCTGATTGATTGTCATTTTTATGCTGATGATAACCAGCTATTTTTTCCAATTAACTTGTCCAACCAACTCACTATACTAGGAAAGGTTGAAAGTTGTATAGCAGCTGTTAAAAGCTGGATGGATGTAAACAAATGAACACTTAATGAAGATAAGACTGTAATATTAAGAATTACAAAAAAAACCCAATGATCAATGGTTTTGTAATAGTTTTATTTCCACTAAACATTCCTATATCAAATAGCTATGTTAGAAACCTTGGAGTGTTGATTGACAGTGGCCTCAATATGCATAGTCATGTCTCTAAGATTATACAAATCTGCAACTATCATCTCAGGAATATTGCCAAAATAAGACATTTGCTAGATATTGATACTACCAAGATGTTGGTGATTTCTTTCATTCTCAGTCGGTTGGATTATTGCAATGCACTTTTATCAGGATGTCCAAATAATGTTATAGAAAGGCTCCAGAAAATACAAAATAAGGCTGCCAGATTAGTAACCTTGTCCAAAAAGAGTGAGCATGTAACACCCATTCTAGAAAGCCTCCATTGCCCATCAAGCAAAGAATTGATTTTAAGATACTTACTCACTCTTACAATTGCATTCATATGTCACCATCATATCTGCAGAAAATTATTTGTGTTTACAAACCCAGCCGCTCCCTTAGATCCTCACAAGCTTCTCTGTTAAAAGAACTATCTAGGTCCACACTTTTTAACGAAAAAGTCTTTAGTGTTAGTGCACCCCGTCTCTGGAACAACATCAGTTATAATACCAGAACATGCTCGGACTTAGCTTCTTTTAAAAAGCGACTAAAAACTGAACTGTTCTGTTGAGCATACAATCCCAATTAATTGTTGTTGCCTTGATTTTTTTTAAATTGCATTTTACTCCCCTCTTTTGATATGCATTACCAGTATTTAGTTGTTTGCAACTGTGTGTGTATATGTGTGTGTGTGTGTGCTTAACACATGCTGTTTGTGCGTGTGTGAGTGTGATTTATAATATGCTGACCAGTGTTGTATATTTGTGGAGTTTTTACCTTGGTTAGACATGTATCTTTGACTATGTAATTTGCATGTATAGTAGGATGTCAGAAATTATAATTGCGTCTAGGTCTGCGCGCGTGTGTGTCTGTGTGTGTTTACTGTTTGATTATGTAAAGCGCCTCTGAGCACCTCTAGTGGATTTCCGGCGCTATATTAAATTAATTATTATTATTATTATACACTGGAATTTGAAAAACAAGAAGGAAAAATCATATCAAATGCACTAACTCAATGTTCATCTGGCTGCAACCTGTAAAAGCTAACTCAAGTACTTTTCAAGCTGAGTTATAGATAATAATATTTAGTTCTATTCAGAATGTCAGGACTAGATTATAATCCTAAAAATAGTGTCATATCATGCTTTTAATACTATAACTTTTTTTTTTTACCTGGGGTACGTGGCTCTAGGGTGTCCATGTAAAATGTTACAACACCAGTAGGGAGATCAATTATAGTATGCTCACTCATCAAAGTGGTATCTACAGAGAATGACAAAAATTGATGTTAAAAAACATTCTGGTAAGAAATACTCTAAAAATATAATTACATTTTGTTCCCTTGATGCATTTTCCCAGTCTAATTAAAAAATTCATTCAATCATAACCAAAATTTTCAATCAGCTATCAAATGAGAGTCGATTAAAAGTATTCATATTTCCATACTTTAATGAATAGCTTCTTTTTCAATCATTCTTTTTCTAAAAGAAAATATGACAGCAAAAATGAGTTTTCCTTTACACAAAATCACTAAATACAACATAAACAGGAAATTCAGTCCTTACTCTTATAGACCTTGAGTTTCATGTCATAGCTTCCTGTCCCCAAGTCAGCTACTATCAGTTTCCAGTCTCCATCAGCCTGGATGTCCGATAGCGTCAGACACTGGGTGAATGTGTACAGGGATGCAACTGGATCATGGTAGGCATCAAGCCACTTTTCATTGGAATTAGTCCTGAAATACAAACACAATAGAAAGGGGGCTGTCAGAGGCTATCATGCAAAAGCTACCAAAAAAGACAAAATGTAGGGACACAGAACATTTCAGGTATAACCCATCCTCAGTTAAATTTTAATGTTTGTCTTTTGATGGTTGAGGCCTGAGTAGGCCGTTCAACATCTGGATAGTTTGGGAATGACTGAGGTCCACTTACTTGTCTACACAGTGGACCAAATATTTCACTGCAATGTGCCCAGTGTGGTCAAGTCTGGTTTTGAAGAGTAGCGCTTCTGGTAGAATGCTCTAAAAACTAAGCTATAGTTGATTTTACTTATTATTTCATTGTTCAATATGACATGATGCATTATGTCACAAAGGAACTGTGATGTTAACTGTAAAAGTTGGTCTAACCACCTAATAATAAAATGATGACCATCATGTACAAGCCAACAGGCCAGTACAAAAATAAGATGTAAGCCCTGATAAGAGAGGGGTAGCAAAGCCATGCAATGGCACATTGATGCAGAATATGTGTTATGACAGGAGGAAACTATTGTCAGTAATCCTGGAGAACTTATCTTTCTTATCCAGTTCCTGTTACCATTACAGTGTAGGGCCCGCTCTATGAGGCGTATTTACTCTGGATCAAGATATTAGGCCAAGCAGGTGGTAGACAGCTAGGATTTAATTTTGCCTGAACGGCCTTTCAGCCTACTCTTCTCGATTTCCAACTGAACTGCCAAGGGTTCTCTAATGTGCACAACTCCAAATTTATCGTCCATCTCCGATAGGACTAGGTTCTTGACACCCTTCCTTTATAGGATCAGGGGAGTAGCAAATTTCAAATAGGTTTGTATACAGAGACAGAGATTTGTGAAGAAAAACAACAGCTGTCGAGCTGGGATTCGAACCCAGTACATTTTGCTTCAAAGGACAAAACCATACCTCTGAGCCACTGGGACCCCATCCTAGAGAACACTACCATAAAAAATAGGAATGTCAATGTTGCAAAAGTTGTTCCCTATCCCTGATCTACTCAGAGTGAATTGCACATTATAAACTAAACAAACATTCCTGGTAATCCTGGAGATCTGAACACAACCATCAAAAATAGGAACGTTTGTTTAACGTAAGGAAACAGCTTTTGCAACATCGACATTCCTACTTTTCATGGCAATGTTCTCCAGGATTACCCGATTCAGCCGATTGACTTATAAAACATTCAGGCCAATATTCTTGATAACATGGTAGAATTTATTTTGTTGGGATCGGTCCCTATCTGGAAATCATTCAAGTTAATGCAGAAAAGTCTACCGATTACTTTATCGCATATCATACTCCATCAACATACATGATAATTCAATGAAGATACTTGAAGAATAAGAGTAAAGTTGGCGCAGTTCTCGAAAATAAATCAGTTCAGAGACGGAGTCCACTCGGTTGCCGACGAAAACATTCGGCAGCCATGTTCTAATTTCTAGTTAAAAAGTTGAATTCATATGACAGTTTATTTACGGGTCAAAACTTAAGGAGACTCAATATCGTGCTGTAGTAATCACAATCGTTTCTTAAAGAAATATTTTCAAACATATTTCTAAAGATTATTCATATTTTATTGATCTGTAGGTGAAAATTTTACATAGATATCATTATCTTAACTTATTTGTTTTACAAAGGCACAGAGGTAGATAAGTCAGAATTTTTTATGTTACCTCTTCATTAATGGAGGCAATTCAAAACGAAAGTGTAAACACTTCGAAAGGAAATTCATTGATTTGAAAGGTAAGATAGCCTCGCGAATGAACAATATAGAGATAGAAATAGAATCTTGCAATAAGTGTGTGCGTGTGTGGAGAGAGTAATCTAAATGGTGTCTAAATAACTAGGCTTGACAGACAGTTTAATCAAATTTGGAAGTGTGATATGAGACTTTAGACTCTTTGGCTGTGAGTTTGGTTTTTAAAAAATTTAATTTTAAGTAGATAAGTTAAAAGGTAAAATTCTTTTAAATATTATTCTCCCCATGGCATGGTCTGTAGAATGACCAACTGCTGCTGATACAATGCAATGGCATTCAATTCATATTTCGAGCTGGCCCTGGACTCTTTTTCAATTGATAGTGGGAGATGCTTAAAACTTTAACATGGAAAAAGGACTATAATAAAGACCTCTAGTCTAGAACCTGTGTTGTCACCCACCAGGCGCTTTATACTCATCATCAAGCAGTGCAGTACTCATGAACAATAAAGTGGGAGGATTTGTCAGAGCAGTAGGTGTAAGACAGTTCTGTCTGCTTTCTCCTATAACTATAATTCTCTTCAACATCTACCTGGAACAAATTATGCATGCAAGATACTCTCCTCCATAGTTTCCAGGGCTCTTGGTGGCAGAGCAATCAGCTATCAATAACCTGTTTTTTTTTTTTGCAGTGCAGAGAATAGAGATTTAACTGCTGGCCGCATTTTGGAATACAAAATCTAACTAACAGACTCCTTAAGAACTCTAGCAGGTATGGATTGGGGGTGAGCTCAAAGTCAAAAAGTCATGGTTAATGGAGAAGACAACACCAACATCCAACTGACTATGGATGGCCTACCTATAGAGGTTGTACACTAACCCTGCTACCCCACTCGCCGTAAATTTATCACATGTCCCGCCTTGTCCGTCAGCGCCAGGGTGGTAAATCAACGTGTAGACCCCCCCCC
>JARBEQ010296849.1:0-17393 GCA_030265355.1 Tritonia tetraquetra
ATAAATTGGTTTAGAGAGAGATTGTCTCTTAGAGCTCTTCTTCTCAGCCTGCTCGACTTTACACCCTCAATCAATTGGGATAAAATTTCTCTTTCGCTGTCCAGAAATTCGCATCTTTGTGCTTGCGCGCATAACCGAACATGGAACTGTTCAATGCTTTCAGGCCCTATGGGCGTGGGGCCCCGGGCCAGTGCCCATCGGGCCCACGCGTTAAGACGGCCCTGGGCCTAAGGACGAGGTGTGATCTTATCGTTGTAATATCATGTAACAGTGATGATGAGATAATAGTATGTTGACACTTTGAGGAATACTATGTAGCCTAACCAGAGCCGTCCAAACAGCGTGTGGGCCCCCTAAAAGTTAACGCAGACCAATGCCCTTTTATTGTTTTTTTTTTTTAATTTTATATAACACAAAGAAGCAAACTCTTAAAATATGATATTGTGCTCCGCGAAAAATGTCGCTGATAACCCAAGTGCTCATGCCATTTTTCGTTGAAATCCACCAGACGGTTGTAGAGATATAGGCAGAAATGCGTGGACACGGGTCATGAAACGGACTTTGCCACTCATAAGGATAGGTATTATAGGTTCATGGCACAGAGTTCTATATAATTGTTTATACTCCCATGACACATAGTTCTATATAATAGTTTATACTCCCATGGTACAAAGTTTTATCAAAGATGGTTTATACTCCCATGGTCCATGGTTACCTTTGGTGACCTTTTTTGACGGCCCTGACAAAAGAAGGCGTGGAATTTGACCCGGAAGAACATTGTGTTTGTTATTAAAATTGTTAACCCTTGTTTCTTTCTGCTGTTATCATGGCCCGTAATGTTACAATGTTGCGGGTGTGACTTGTATCAAATCAACTTTTATAATATGATATTGATAGATTAGACTATTATCTTTAACACACTCGCTTATTTCAGCTTTAGATGAGAAGCCGCAATCCAACTCAACGAATTATTTTATACGTCCTGGGGCCTTGGGTCATTCCAAAGATTAGTATCTATAGACCTCTATCTAATACGTATCAGTGAGTAAGAAGACCATCCATCCGAAAAACTGTGTCCCGAGTGAAGTATTCTTTGTTTCATTCCAATTGTTTGGACGAATTTCTATTATTAAAGAGGTAAATGGTACACGTATTATGATAAGGTCATGCAGGTGTGAAAATATGATAATAGACTAAAAACCTTAGGATGGAGCTCTGTTTCATTTGTTGTTTTTTTTGGTATGAGTAGCTCTATGTAAGTTCGCCTTCTATAGTCCATTCACAAACTCATGGACATCCACAAAGCATTGTGTGTATCTCAATAACGATCTGTTGGCATGAAGATTATGACTGATAATGACGTTACAAAATTATTATTTTTTCTCATTGAAATTCATCTCTTCATTAACAATAAATTTTGCCTATTTGCGCTAAAAATCTAACTGCGTGCAAGCAACTGTCTTTGATAAAATCCACGAGTTTGTGAACGGACTATAGGTAGCTTTCTCTAAATAGGTCTAGTCTAGGATATATAATCTACATTGTTACATTATTGGCTGACATCAGTTTTGTAAGATATATTGTGTCAACACCAGGTCCCTTACGAATCTTAGATAGAGTGTCAATCTTTTTCCTTTTTTTCTGTTATTTTTGTGAGGAAATATTTTTCTGATTTTGGTCACATCTCACAAAAAACCCCAACCATAACTAGATCGTGATTCACCATAGCCAGATAGAATAAATAGAGAAAAAATTCCCAATATATCCTGGGAATTTACTAACTGAATCCACAATAACCGGGTCTGGCTGTAATAGCATCTACAACACCATTCATCATCAAGACATTGCTAAATGCAATATATGTATTTTGTCAAAGTTGGTTTCATTGCTAGTTTGTCTTGATGGGTCTGGGTTGTGAGAAGTTCTCATTTTTGCTCTATAAACTGACAGTTAGCATTGATATTCATTTTGCAATTTCTGGATGGTGAATTGGGGTTTAACATGGGAGCTTATTGTCAACCAACATGAAACATACTGGGGAATGCAGTGGCGCATAGGTACAGTTCTAGCCTCTGAAGCAAAAGGTACATAGTTTGATTCCCGGCAGCGTCGGATATTTTTCTCTGTGAAACTCAGTGAAAACATATGCCACTCCCCTGATCCTATTCAGGTAGGTGGGATCAAGAACCTGGTCCTATCGGAGACAGACGATAAACTCAGAGGTTCCGTGTGCACGTTGCACACGTTAAAGAACCCTTGGCTGTTAAAAATCGATAAGAATAGGCCGTAAGGCCGCTGTCCGGGCAAAAATAATTCCTACCGCAAAGGTCACAGTGGGTTGATCACCTGCTTGGCTTAATATCTTGATCCAGAGAACTCCAGCCTCATAGTTCTGGCCCTACACTACTCTGTAATGGTAAAAGGGAATTGGATAAGAAAGAAAGAAGAAAGATGAAACATACTACTTGTGGTAATCTGTCTTGTTTGTTGAAGTCATTTATTTGTAATTGAAGTAAACCTTAACTTTCGTTGATCATATTTCAGATGAAACGCTGATTTGGTGTTTATAATCAAGCGCTATGTTTGGAGAATATGCCCAGATTGCCTCTTTCCTATCCCCTCGGGATGGGTACGGGAATTTGTATGGTGTGGATGCAATGCCTGAATATCTGCGACCCACATTCCAACCCCCTCAGCTTTGGAGTACAAGTAGGGATAAGGGTGGCCTTACAGAAGACTTCATCATGATTGCAGAGTTTTCAGAATTGGAAGGACCAAAACCTTTGGTAATTGAAAGACTTTTACTTTTATTATTTTAACAGTAAATAAAGTATACATGATGAAAATTGTGATTTTAAAAGCTGCCGGGAGTCGAACCATGTACCTTTCGCTTCTGAGGCAAGAACTGTACCTCTGCGCCACTGGGACCCCAAGAATGAAGATATGAGGAGAAAAATCGGGTGACAAACATCAGAGGCAAGCTGAGAGAGAGAAGACTTGAGATGGCATGGACATGTCCTTAGAAAGGAGGAAGACTATGTTGGAAAAAGAGTGAGAAATATGCCAGTGGTGCAAAAGAGAGGGAGGGGAAGACCTTGAAAAAGATTGGAAGACTGTTTGAGAGAAGACATGAGGGCGACAGAACTGGAGGAGGAAGACACCTTGGGCAAGAGTATGGAGGGCAGGGTTACCCCTTGAGGTGAGAATAAAGCCTGAATAAGAATAGGAGCAAACGCAAAAGTCCCCCAACAAAAGAAAATGAAAATATTGAGATTTTATTTTTATTCTTCAGATGACTATTCCTAAGGACGGAGGAAGGGGCTCTTTTGACCAAAACTCATTTGCTGTCCGTATTCTTGCTGTTGACCATCAAACATCAACACAGTAAGTATGTTTGCAATGATTAAATCATTTTGGTTTTTAAAAAAGGTTATATCTAGTGCTTGTCACAAAATATTTGAGTAACATTTCTTGATTAGATTTTATTTATTTTACAATCTCATCATTTTTGAGTGGAGGAAAGCTCAGTCAGTCAAGGGTGTTACCCTCTATCTCTGAGGAGATGGAGTTGCCTTTTTGGCAGTGCATTGGTTTGATTCTCACTGTGGCCCACAAATAATAGAGGAAGCAGATATGACAATGGCCCAAAAAGATGGCACTAAAAAATATATTGTTTACGTCAAACAAAATGGTTACTCTTTAAAATAATTACAAGACACCATGTTGCACATTTTCGCACCAACCATGCCACCCTGTCATGTAAGTGCCACCGTCATTCAAGAAAATAGTCTCATTGACGCTTCTGTAGTATTTATAGTTCTGAGCTGTGGCCCAACCATGGCCAGTGTTCCAGTCTTCTCTAATGTTCATTCTTATCACACAATTTGGATGTTTTTAGTCAAACTTTTCACAACACAAAAAATGTACGCACGTTGACTAGAAAAAATTAGAGAGACAATCTGACACTATCACATTTTCCTCCTTATCTTGATACTATGTGATGTATGAATGTTTCGTAATTGATTTCAAATTATTTATATTGCTCACCCAGAGGCTTCAGTATATCGGAAGATGCTCAAGTTGTGCTGTCTGATGTGGAGGCGGGAGTTTTTGCATTTGTAAGTCATTTTAGTTACTTTTCTCATGTGCAAACTACAATATAATTAATTTGGTTGTTAAGACATACCATAATTGATGATGATACCAAGAGGCGAAGGGGATTCCCTTCTGTAACTAGCCTCTGTCAAGCTTTTTGTTATCAACGGTCGGTTGCTAAATTTCGGTTCTAACTTCTAAATTGTGTCTTTCGGGTCGCCTAAGGTTTGCATCATCATTTCTTGTCTTGCCAAGTTGAAATCGCCATTGCATCCAAAAAGGTCTTCTATATCATGACTTGTTTTACAATCAAACATTATCTTCCCATTTTTATATTAGATGTATCTATTATGCTTGTTACTGATGTTGACAATGAATTTAAATCTCAAATCAAGAGATCATAGGTACAGCTCATTTTTTCTTTGAGATTTAAATTTCAAATTGTTGTTAAGAGAAGGCTTGCCATACGTACTGATAAAATCAGAAAGGTATAAACAACAAAGAAATTTTTAATTCTCATAGCGACTACGGCACCGCCAATTGTGTAATGAATGATTTTTTAAGTAAGCATATGTGACATGTCACACAAGCAAACGTGTTTGTGTTACGCACGCATGCACATTAACATACATGCATATTTATAACATGTTTACCTTAGTAATGTGTCCCTCAGTAAAATGACATCTCATTTGCATGAGATATATTGATAAACACATTGGCTCTTGAAATGTTTATTTCATGGTTGTATAGATCAACAGGCATTATTTTGGGCAACCCAAAGCAGACAAGTGTTTAATTATTTATGCAATTTATTAGACTTGAGTTTGAATCCTGCTGGGGACTCTAAAATATGAGAGGTGCTTTTCTCTGATAAATGTTGTTACTTTGTTTTGTCCCCTTCCAGTTTAGTCTTTCAATTAAAAAAATATCTTTTATGTTGTCTTTAACATACAAGTTTGATAAAAACTAGTGGAATAACAATGATATCCAACCACACTTGTGTAATATCCACTAATTATTGGTATCATTATTATGGCTATGTGTCCAGTGTTGCATTTGAAACTGTGATCCAGTACAGAAGGGGATTTTTGTAAGTGAAAAAAAAGGATGTCCTTAAGCCTTTTATGCTCATGGGGCCGAGCTTGACCCGGTTTCTGTAGCGTGAAGCGGACAAGTGACAGTTTGTCACTCAGTTTGTCACTTTCTGGATAGGACGCTAGTCTATCGCAAAACATTTCCCAAATCTCAATTCCGAATTGGTATCAATTTCTACACATGGATCGGGTGTGGCAAATGGAGTAAAGTTTCTTGCCTAAGAAAAAAAACCCTGAAGTGCCTGGAGCCTGACTCAAACCCACGACCCTTTCCATTTAAGTCTGCTGTCTAGACCACTTGGCCACCTCGCCTCCGGATTTTCATAAGAGAGAAATATTTCTGTCATTTTCAGTCCAAATCGATTTTTGTTTCATCTCCAGGTCCACCATTTAGTGTTGTATGACAACACAGCCAGAGGGTTTGTCAGGCCACATTGCATCGCTTACATCACTACAGACCAGAGGTAAAATCTCTCTTCATTTCTATATTTATGTATATTATATTAGAAGTTAGTATATCCTTAAGTCTTTTAGGCTCATAGGGACCGATCTTAACCCGGTTTCTGTAGCGTGAAGCGGACAAGATAGGACGCTGGTCTATCACAGCTACTTTCCCATTTCTTACCTCCAACACTATCTTATAGAGTTGAACATTTTTAGTTTTTGGAACTGTACGCTGATTCGATTTGTCCATCTTTTCTACACTTGTTTTTTTACTTCATATCCAAAAATTTTGTTGGTAGATTAGACTGAGAACAGATTTTTTCAGGCCTTTCTATTTTTTACAAAGTTGTCCAAAGTCAAATGCATGGGGAAGGATGCTTTTGGAAGAATCTCTTTTATGAGTAGGATTTTTCAGGGGCCAGGCCAAAATTTAGGATCTTTGTTTGTGTTTGTTGTTGTTGTTTTTTTAATAGAGGCTGATGATTTCAGATTCTGAACAATTTGAATCTATGAAACAAAACTTGGCTTTTATTTTGATTCTGCTGGTGTCATCAGTAGGATTACTGCTGTGATATTTGGAATCATGTCCATCTTGAGGTTTGATTATATCATTACAACTTTCTACTTCCAGTACGTATCGTTGGTAAGGGGCTTGAGCAAATTTTTGAATTTCACAAAACATACTATTTTCATTTCAGAAAATTGATGAACTTTTATGAAGAAATGTCAAGTCAATTCAAAAAGGTGAGTTTGATAAGACAATGTGGCCTTTTTCTATGTGATTGGTTTGTTATGGTGAAGCTACTTTTTATTATATCGTCATGTCCCCAAAGATCATCTACAATAAGATTTTTAACTCCATGACTTTGACAGATGACGAATGAGAGTGATGTCCCTTTATTATCGTGTGTTCCCAAAATTCTCTTATTGTTTTGGTAACATTCAATACTCGATACAAATAAAATAAAATTATGTGAACTAAAAAAATATCTCACCAAAATCATAAAATGTGTTCTTTCCGATGCACGCTATGGCACAACTAGCATACATGGTGCAAGGGAAACTACTCTTAAAAATTTCTCACTCAGTATATAGTGAAATACACAGAGTTTAATATCTTTTTGTAGATGATCTTTGATGTCACTGTTTGAATAGATTGACCTTCATAGAAACCAATGCTTCCTATTTGTATAGTCAAGATAGCCATATCATAATGCTGAATTAAATTTTTTAAATTATTTTTTACTAGATTTGATATATTTTTCATTTTGTAGCACTCTCTCAATTTCTCATCATTCTTTAAAAAAATTTGGTTTCTACCATTTTCACCAAATCCTATTTGTATTCACAGGTTGCCCGTTACATCAAGTATGGAAATTTTTTGGTATTTGTCTCTGACTTGGAACGACATTTGAAAGACCTGGAGCACACAAAGACCTTTCTACTTAATCAGGTGTCCAAACAGAGATTGAAAGAAAGTGAAACCAACCCAGATATGAGAAAGAATGCAGACAACGAACTATACCGAAAACTGCAGACCATACCACAGTCCTCCTCTGAAATTAAGGAGATATTGAGCATTCTTAAACCACTGCTGGTAAAGTAGAAAATACTTTCTTTCTTTCTTATCTAGTTCCCTTTTACCATTACAGTATGCTTTGTGATAGGACACCGGCCTTGCGGCCTATTCTTATTGATTTTCAACTGCCAAGGGTTCTTTAGCGTCCACACGGGACCTCCAAGTTTATCGTCCGTGTCCGATAGGACTAGGTTTTTGATCCCACCTACCTGAATAGGATCAGGGGAGTGGCGTATAAGTTTTCACTTGAGTTTCAAGGAGAAAAATACCAGACAGTGTCGCTGCGGGAGTCGAACCCGGTACCGTTCGCTTCAGAGGTGAGAACCGTACCTCTGCGCCACTGGGACCCCCTGCTTATTGCTTGTATCACAGTGAAATCTCATTATACTGCCAACTCTGGGTTGAAAGGAAATTTGGCGTTATAAAGAAATTAGCATTATAATGAAAGAAAGGTTTGAATGAGCAAATTATCCAATCCATTCCTTGGCAAAAAACAGGCAGTCAAATCGAGAATTGCAGCGTAGCAAAGTTTTGCTTGACATGTACATTTTTCTATCCTTTAGTCTGACAAACGCCTGGAGACCCGTTTCCGTCTGATGGAGGAGAAAGCATTTCGGGCCCATTCTGTGATGGGCGGAGACAAGCTGAGTCTGCAGGAGGATTGGTTCAATGATTTGTCATCACTGGACGGCTTGGACATCAGATGTAAGCTTTCGGATGTACATTCCAACACCTGTTCCTGGATTCTTGGGACAGAAAAATGGACAAGGAATATGTGAAGCGAGCATAATGTAAAAAAAAATATATATAAGGAAATAGTTAGGACATTGACTTTAGGAAGAGGAATCTGTAAGGACGAGGAATGTGTTTTGGATTGTAGTACTATTCCATACTAATATGAGAGGCTTGCTTTCTTTACCTATTTTGTTCTTTCCTTGTTTTTTTCTTTTTTCGTGTGTACTCTAGTGTCATTTAAGTTGGGTTTTTTCTCTATTCTAAGGTGGATCATTGAATGAGCCGACTTCTCCACTGTCTCTGTTCCAGCCAAAAGATTACAAGGTGAGAGAATGTGTGTGGGAAATGAAATTTGATTTTTTGTAACTTTTGCACCGTCTTTGAGTTGAAAATGGCGTAAAACTTAGAACTTAAGAACTTTTTAGGACCAGAGCTTAACGATTGACAATTTGTTGATGTTTCTCTCTGGATAGGACAATGGTTTATGGTAATTTCCTTTCCCAAATCTTAGCTGAGAAATTATACCCATTTCTACATCAAAGTCGAATAGATAATTGGAGTGAATTTTCTTGCCAAAGGAAAAAAAAACACAACAAACAAAGAAGGACTAGAACCCACAATCCTTGGCATGGAAGTCTACTATCTTAACCACTTTGCCAGCTCATCTCTAGCACCCGATACAGAGGTGGACATGTAGTAAAACCTTGTTACACCTCTTCAAGTTAAACTGCCATTCTTGCTTACCTCTCAATTTTCGTTATTGTACGTATATCTGATCATGTGTTCACTCAAAATCTGCATACGGTGCCATTTAACACCAACTTTCCTTTGGTCCTCGGGTTGGTAGTATAACAGGGTTTTATTTGTCTCTAATAGAAACCTGACACCGAAAGGTGCAAAAGGGAAAGTTATAGAAACTAGAAACTCCAGCGCCTTAGGCTAAAGGCTTCTTAAGGACTCTTTGTTGTAGCTGTCCTTTTGCTGGGGGGTCCCAGTGGAACAGAGGTACGGTTCTCGCCTCTGAAGCAAAAGGTACCGGGTTCGATTCCCGGCAGCGACACTGTCGGATATTTTTCTCCTCGAAACTCGGTGAAAACCTATATGCCACTCCCCTGATCCTATTCAGGTAGGTGGGATCAAAGAACCTAGTCTGTTGGAGACAGACGATAAACTCAGAGGTCCTGTGTGCACATTGCGCGCGTTAAAGAACCCTTGGCAGTTGAAAATCGATAAGAGTAGGTCGCTGTTTGGGCAAAATTAAGTTCTACCACAAAGATCAAAGTGGGTTGAACACCTGCTTGGCTTAATATCTCAATCCAGAGAAATCCAGCCTCATAGTGCTGGCCCTACACTGTAATGGTAAAAGGGAACTGGATAAGAAAGAAGAAGAAAGTCCCTCTAACTGAGAGAACTTTGCCACTTCAGGCAGACACCTCGCTGTCACACATTTTATCAATTTTGTATTTTTTAAATGAAATTATGAACTTGTTCTTTCCATAGCCTCTTTTGGTGGAGACCAAAAAAGCCAAACGCTTCAACACTCCTCTTCGAAACCTGCATGAACTGTGCTCGTGGGGTGCTAAGGAAGGTCTGAAGAAACTCAGATCAGTGTATGAGGTAGAGTGTTCTGGCTTTTTTTTTTCTCCGTTACTCTATTTTCACCCTTTGTGCTATTATCATCTCTTATATTTATATTAATTTTTATATTTTAGTTTTACGTAGGTGCGTAGGTCACAGTGGATTGATCACCTGCTTGGCTTAATATCTTGATCCAGTGAAATCCAGCCTCATAGTGTTGGCCCTACAATGGTAAAAGGGAATTGGATGAGAAGAAGAAGAAGCTATTATCATCTCTTATAGTTGTATGAAGTTTTATATTTTTAGATGTACGTTTTCTATGTACGTAGATTTCTTATGATTATGATAATACAGCATGAGCCAAAAAACCCTCCTTGATTTCAAGACGTTATACAATCAAAACTTATTGAAATATTTGTATGCATTTTGGGCTACAGTTGGATGATATCATAAAATTTTATATGGTATCGGTTGATATAACAAACACTCAATGTGTTTCCTGCCGGTTACTCAGAAAATCATATGAGACGGTGGTCTAGCTCCCTGCTGCAAATCCAGTGTGTACAGATGCATCCTCTCCATTCTCATCTGAAACCATGTTGCATGGTCACAAGACTTCCAACACTTATCAGCTACGTAGATGTGGGGCGAGCACCATTTCAAATGACACTTTTCTAGCAGTGCGCACTGCCTTGTGATTCAAGTGGTGTGTCCTAGTGCTGATCCTAGCGGTTCACAGATATTTTATAGATTTTAGAAGTTAATGTATTTGATGAAACCATATTTGTAAACAGATTCTATTAAGTTTTGATATTTGAACTTCCTGAAATTGAAGAGGTCTTTTTGGCTCACCCTTTTTTATAAACGCCTCTGAGCATCACTGATGGATACCGGCGCTATATAAATAATTGTTTATTATTATATTATTATTATTATTATTATATATCTCTATTTTATTCATATTTTTGTTTGATTGTTTTGATGAGTGTGGGGTTTTGTTTGGGGTTTTTCCGGCTGTGCGGGTTCAAATCCTATCAGAGATGGACTCGGACTATAAACAGGAGGTCCTGACTCTGAAATGATCTTCAAATGTCGAAAGGGGCGGAAAACTGAGAACGTTAAACTTTGGTCTCTGTTACCTGTTACTTGTCCACTTCGTGCCAGGTAGCACATAAACCCTCAACTCTCTCTCTCCATTGGGCTCTGTCGATGGCAGCAGTTCGTACCTGGTTGTCCACCCACAGGCCTGTCTTCTTTAGAACGTCTGCGCTTCCTCTTCCCTTCAGGGACCCACGTCATTGCTGTATAAACTCTATTCACCATCCTTATATTCACCCTCATTGTCACCTCTCTTGATTTTTATTTATTGCTGTATAAACTCTATTCACCATCCTTATATTCACCCTCATTGTCACCTCTCTTGATTTTTATTTATTGCTGTATAAACTCTATTCACCATCCTTATATTCACCATCCTTATATTCACCCTCATTGTCACCTCTCTTGATTTTTATTTGATTCTAAAAGTGTAATTTAACAACCCAAACGAAAGCAAGTTTTTATATTTTCATGTTTATAATAATTTTTTTTACTCTTGATTAAAAATTAATTTGGAAATGTTATTGTTTACTGAATTTCTGAATTCTTTTTTCTTTTTTTTTCTCTCCCTACAGTATTTCAAGAGAGATATGGTCGTATTGGAATTGGAGAAAATAGAATCAAAATTAATGAGTATGTATCAACCTAAAGGTGTCATTATTCTCTTTCTTTCTTTCTTATCCAATTCCCTTTTACCACTAGGGCCAGCGCTATGAGGCTGGATTTCTCTGGATCAAGATATTAAGCCAAGCAGGTGATCAACCCCTGTGACATTATTATTACTGTCAGCAATTTATCATATAGATGATTTTTGTTTGATCAAGCCCCATTAGGCGAGGTGGCCGAGTGGTCAATCTGCAATAGCCCAGCGTCCTTTTCAGAAAGTGACAAATTGTCACTTGTCCACTTCACGGTACCGAAACTGGGTTAAGCTTTGGCCTTATGAGCCTGAAAGGCTTAAGAACATGTTTTTTAACCATTTGAACCTGAAATCCTGCTTTAGCAGGACAGCTCTAATTTCCCTGTGATCCAAGATCCCACTTTAGAGGGATTGGCATTTACACCCCTTCCACTTTACACCCCTTCCACTTTACACCCCTTCCACAGGGAAATTAGAACTGAAGCGGGATTTCGGTGATTGTATTGTTTGTGAGTATGCGTGCAAAGTGTTTACTCAGCCACATTTCTCTGTGGGGTCACGGTAGGGTCAGGAGGTCAGGGTTCAAATGGTTAATGCTACAAAGCAGTGTTCCACCACTAAAGGCACACATATGAATCAGACCTGCCAGGTCCTGTTTTTTTTTTAAGGGCCCATCCTGTTTTTCAGTCATTTTTTAAACTCGTGAAATGGCCTGTTTTCATAATTTTTGTGGAATAGTCCTGTTTTTTTAAATAATGTTTTTCCCTCTTTCTCTATATTAATGTCATGTTTTTACTGCATAATATATGAATGGAGAAAACCCAGCCCCCAACATGGATCTGTCCTGTAAATCACGATTTTAAACTGACAACAGATTTTTTATGTGCATTTTTGTAGAACGGGACACCTTCTATTTTTCACTCCATTTGTGAAACCCTGGCCAGCATTCCGGATCCTAAATGACATGTATCTGCTATTTTGTCATTACTTCTTAAAGTGTTTTTGAAAAAAAGAATTAATTAAAATTCACTGTCTTGCGTGGAATTCGAAACAGAAAGATTAACCACCTAGTTACTGTTCTCTGGCACCTGCTCTGGGATGGGCCCCGCTCGGGGGGACTCGGGCGCCCTCCCCGCCAACTGGCCGGGTCCCGCACGCCACAATTCCGGCTCGGATCTGGCCGGGCGGATTCGGCGCTGGGCTGATCAAGTGCAGTGAGAAAAGGAAAATTTTATTTTTGCAATATTCAAGTTTTCCTGTCTTCATGATTTTATTTACCAGTTGAATTTTAGAATTTGAAGTATGTATGTGTAATAATATAAAATGTCAGTGAGACTTATGTTATAGTTCACTTTTTTAATTAATTTCATTTCAGGGCCAACTTGTACTAGTGTGTTCCATGGCCAGTGTATCACAGGAAATCTCCTGGCAGGAATTCACATGTGAGTATTACGTTTGTATTTTAAATCTTGGTTATCTCTCTTCTTATAGTCTATTCACATTACTAGTCTATGTGGCCCTTTTGAATAACACATAAACATGCAAAATACCTTTAAAACTCACATAGCTCCACACATGGGGGTGGCTCAGAGGTATTGTTCTGGCCTTTGAAGCGAAAGGTACCGGGTTCGAATCCCAGCGGTGACTGCTGTTGTTTTTGTTCATAAAACTCGGTATAAACTTATTTGCCACTCCCCTGATCCTATGAAGGTAGATGGGATCAAGAACCTAGTCCTCTTGGAGACAGATGATAAATTCCTGTTAAGTCCAATTAAAGACCACTTGGCAGTTGGAAATCAAGAAGAGTAGACCGAAAGCCTGCTGTCTGGTCAAAATTAATTCCTACCACAAAAAAAGTCACAGTGGGCCGCTTGTCCTAATATCTTGATCCAGAGTAAATCCGCCTCGTAGAGCGGCCCTGCATTGTCATGGTAACAGGGAACTGGATAAGAAAGAAAGTATGTCTTTAAGTATTTGCATGACCATTTACTGCATTTCTTGTGTCCAGAAAACAAGATTCGTCCAACGTTGATGAAGAAGGGGACCTATCTACGCGTCGAAACCAGTTATGGGCTTCCAGGACTTCGGTATGTTGTTTTGTCATCCAAACCACATTATACCCCCAAGGAGAGTTTTGTTGCCAGTTCCATGTCCAGCGTTGCTGAACGCAGAGCTGGAAAAACTCTGGATCAGGTAAATAAGGCAAGCAGGTGATCAGCCCACTGTGCCCCAAACCTGTAATGGCACAATGAGCGTCACATTTTTAGGTGTTGCCCAAGTTTTGGCCATAACAATATTTACTGTTGCCTTGGTGGTAAATCCCTCAGCTATAAGGAAACAGCAGATTTTGCTACATAAGGCCTTGGTGGAAAACCCCTCAGCTATAAGGAAATTGAGCAGATTTTGCCCCATAAGGCAGTATGTTGTCAGCTAGTTAATACTGTGTGTACGTGTGTATGTTTTTGTCCTTGTTTGTTTGTTTGATCGAACCCCATTAATACAGCAGTGTTGGGACCAACCCCATGTTCAGCCATAAAATGGGGGTCAGAGTCTTTGGCTGGTATTCTGGCCTACGATAACAAAAGAGTTAAAGGGATTTTTTTCTGGTTGTGCAGGTTGAGGTTGAAGTCCTATCAGAAATTGACATTAACTCTTTCGCTACTGGACCTTAATTCCCAAAACCCATTCAAAAGACCAGAGCCAGTTTCAGACATAGTAAACAAAAGAGATAGAGTAGTTCGTATGGAAAATGATCAATTTATTATGGTTTCGTACCTGTATGCAGTGTGCGTTAGCTGGTGGCAAAGGGTAAGAGACGAATTAACGCAGTGTGCGTGATAGCAAGTGGCGAAAGAGTTAAACAGGACATCCTGTCTCTGAAAGATTTTAAAAGTATTTTCAACGTGTAAAACTTCTGACTCTAAACTTTTTCAGCTGGAATCAAATGACAGTTTCAAATCGGTTGATTCCTTCAATTCTGCCATGGTTGTGAATAACCTGTCATCTGGATCAGGCCATGATAGCATCAAGTAAGTTGTGTGGTTGAGTTCATCCTTTGACATTATCAGACCTGCCAAGACATGGTTTTTTTTTTTAAGGGACTGTCCTGTTTTTTCGTCTAATGGCCTCGTATGCAACATTTTTATTGAATAATCCTGGTGTTTTTTCACAATGTCTTTTTTTCCCCCCTTTTTTTCTTTCCGTTAATGAAGTGATTTTCTGTTGTCTTGCCATGTTTTTACTATGGTTAGGGTTGGGGTTAGGGTTAGGGTTGGCAGGCATGCATTATAATGAGAGAAAAAAAAATAGAAATTATACTTGACACTGAAAAGTATAACAGCAATTGATAAAGAAAGCATGATTTGAAATTACAAGCATTGAGTGACATACAAAGAAGGAAACACAGTGTGCTGATCACCATCTTGTCTGAAATTCTTTGACTTACAGCATTTCCGACCCTGTGTTCAGCCATGCTTGGTGGTCGGGGTGCCTGCATTTATATTGTGGGTAAAAGGCTGACTTTCGTAAGCAATCAAAGGATCACGATCGATTGGTTTTATAGAAAGAAACGAGAAAATAACAAATATTTTATTAACAAATTAACAATATTGATATGTTGAATTTTAAATTTTGATAAGGTGTAGTGGATAATTCAGTATAAGTATTTTTGATTCAAGTGATGAAGCTTTGATAATTTGAGAGCGAAATGTTTCCGTACAAGCAAAGTAATGTGAATGCGCATGCATATTCGATTGATTGCCAGACTAACTAATTCACTTCATGAATACCTGTTTATCTTAGAATCAGTAGTCTCAGTTCTAACTTTTTTTTTATTGGGAATTTATAGAAAGGTCTAAGTCTGTTTTCCTAGTCCTGTTGAACTGACTCAATACTTTCTGTTTGTAAAGGGCATAAAAACTTTTTTTTTATCTCCAAATATGAACTATCACTTGAATTTGCTTATTTTGCTCACAAATTCTATTCCTCAGTGGAAATTTTTACCAGTCAGCGCCATCTTCCTTAGAAAAATGTGATGTCACAGACGGGCATGGTTATTTTGATGAAGTGAAGAAGCGTCATAATGATTTGGAGAAAACGACCGAGTCTGGCAGTGAAATTAATAAGGACAAGAATGAAATTGGTGCAAAACCTACTGTCAAAACGAACAATTCATTGGTAAATGAAGGAAATTCAATGAACGAGAGTTATCACAGCAGTGATCTGAGTGATTTGGACGAGCCCCCACTTCTTATTTTCAAGGAGCACATCAAACGGCCGCTTTCCGTCATCTCTCTGGGATGTACAGACGATGAATACGATTCAGAGCAGGGAGGTAATTCCCGACAGGAAAGTTTTGCGTCCAATGCAATGTTCAGCAAGGATTTTGGTGAAGGTGTAGTTAATGTGCCAGATAGAAAGGAAAGTTGCGATTCGAATGAGTGGAAGACAAAATTGGAGAAAAATACTGAAAACGTTGACATATGTAATAGAATTATAGAAACGTCTATAAAGGAAAAGAGGTGTCAAAGTATAGAAAGCCAATCGAGTGTTCGCTCAAATAAATCATCAAATGGGGAAGGTAATTCTTCCTTGGACTGTGTTAACAAAACATCATCAGAGAGTGATTCCTTGTCAAGGTCACCGGGTGACAATAACTTACTCCATAACGATATCAGTCACGAAGAATCCAACGACAAAACAGTCAATGACTTGCCCACACGTCTTTCAAGTTCTCCCCATGGTAAAAACCAGGCAGATTCCAAAACCTGGTCCATGTATAACATCTTCCCCCAATATGCTTCCTCTAGTCCCAAATCCAACAACGCTAAAAAAGATAAATCATGTGAAGGAAAGACAACTCCTGTTGGTGGCATTAACAGTACTTACATTCACGATGACGTGTCTGGTTCAACATCGTCGTCCCTCCCGTCCATTTCATCCATGACGTCTCATCTAGAACCGGTCTTCGTTCCTCAGAATGAGAATAGATGCAACGAAGGCACAAAAACTAGTGGCGTTTTCACTAAGAAGAGCTCGTCACAATCAGATCAGTCATCTATATCATCGACCAGTGTTCAACGAACAGATTCTATTCATTCTGATTTCACAGACATCTCGATTCGAGACTTGTTCCCGTATTTAGCCGATGCAGACTCCAATGCTCCTGTGCCTAACGATGTTCAAGCCAACCCGTGTGCCTACGACCCCTTTGAGACAAACGATGGAACAGACAGTAAGTTGATCAAGATTTTACTCTTTACTTTATGAAAGTAGGTTTCCTCATATAGCTCCAAAACGTAAAGTTTTGCGTCCAATGCAATGTTCGTCAAGGATTTTGGTGAGGGTGTAGTTAATGTGCCGGATAGAAAGGAAAGTTGTGATTCGAATGAGTGGAAGACAAAATTGGAGAAAAATACTGAAAACGTTGACATATGCAATAGAATTATAGAAACAGGAAAAGAGGTGTCAAAGTATAGAAAGCTAATCGAGGCACCCCAACTATCAAACAAGACTATACACAGAGCCAGAAACTCTTTGGATCAGAGAGTTTCAGACAAGCAGGTGATGATCCCACTATGTAATGAAGTTACTTGTGCAAGAAAACAGCAAAGTAGCTGGTTTGGGACCAGTGATGTGCAAAGTTTGGAGAAAAAATCCCAATTGTGTGCACTGTGTGCATTATAGAGTACTAGTACTACTGAAAACTAAATTACTCACCTAGTAAAATGCATTGTGTCTCCGGATATTCAAGTGTGGACTTCGCTTAGATCTAGAAACTTTTTTTTTTTTAATTTGGTGTCTGCTTTTCGTTTTTTTAAATTTGGTGTGAGCAGACATTTCTCAACTGTGCACACCTTTTCTCCCTGGTGCACCCACGCACAGCTTAGAGGAAACATGTGAATAATCATTTCATATCATCGAATGACATGGGCGGTGGTTATTTTTCACTGTCACTTAAAAGGTTGAGAACAAAGTGTTTGTGATTGGACTTTGTACCCAGGCAGGTCCTGCAGTAAATAGTCTTTGTAAGACTTCAATGATTTAGAGGCGCTGGTGGTCGAACGGTTAGCGCGCTGAACCGGTCAGCGTGGTCAAGCTACATTGATCGTGATCAGTGTCTGGACGGGTG
>JARBEQ010296960.1:0-15940 GCA_030265355.1 Tritonia tetraquetra
CTTGTCATGTTCTTTTGTTTTGAGAGTTGTGCCTGACACATAAGGGTAAAAGCACAATGGGCTGATCCCCTGCTGGCCTTATCTACCTGATCCAGAGTTTTTCCATTACTGTGTTCAGCAGTGCTGGACATGGAGCTGGTCGCAAACTGCTTAGCAAACAAGAAAGGTAAAAGATGAAGTAATAAAGAAAAAAGGTCTTTAAGGTTATTCAATTTGTATACTAAAATACCCTTTCTTAGCTTACATTACAAACAACACAAAAGTCAACAAACATGCAACAAGGATATCTGTTGTTTAAAAAAGTCTTCAAATCAGCATACCAAAGATCATAATCACGGCTGGTTTGTAAGCCTTTTTTACACATATCTCCTTGTTATATGTTTCAATCTTTTTTTTCTGATTGTAAGCCGAAGAAGGGTATCTATCCGAAACTTTCAAAGTCCTTGTCTTTCGTTCGTTGTAAGTTTTTACATTTTCACTTACTCTTTTACTCAATTCATGCGTTGCCAATAAATGATATAGAGCAGGAAATCCAACAATTCCAATCAGGTCATCTGACTTGGGGACTGTGTCCATTGTGTTTTATGGGCTCCATTAGCAATACTGTACGCCAGTGACATGGTAAAAGGGAAATGCCGCATCGTAATTGCAAGTTAGCGAGACGAGCTCCTGCAGGAGAGGCTAGAAACTGTCTATAATAATAAGCATCCCCCGTATTTATGTAAGCCAACACGTCGACTAAAGTTACTGATTGACAAAATTAATGGTGGTTTTATGGAATGCGTGTGGTGCATTTAATAATAATTATTATTGTTTTCGTTAATAATAATGAACATGATAATAATAATCACCTGATTTCGAAATGTATGACAGGAATTGATATTTAAAAAAAAAGAATAATAACAATAAAACTATGGCTCTTGTCCTAACAGAATGTCAAACCAGTTAAAATTTTATAACATATTTATCTTATTAAATTGTTACTTCAACAATATTCTTATTTTATCAAATTTGTATTTTGATATTGTTTTTATCATAATAATAATATAATCATAATGATAATAATTATAATATTTTGTAACATAAAAATAATAATACACAGTGGGCTGATCACCTGCTTGTTTGAAACTCTCTGATCCAAAGCATTTCCGGCTCTGTGTTCAGTCATGCCTGAATTTATGGCAGGTATCTTTTTGTGCCTTTCATGATTGAACATAGGGCTGGCCCCAACACTGCTCTGCGGTATGAATGGGGTTTGATCAAACAAACAAACAAACAAAAATAATAATAATAACAAAGTCTATTTCCATTCTTAATAGCTCAAGGCGCATATCACAGTGGACAGTGACAAGTAATGTTTATAAATTATGAAGTTAAACCATACTGAAACAATATCAACGTACATCACACAAATATCTATATCGCACAAAGTAATGACAAAAACATGTGAAAATGGATCGTTGATTATCAAGACATTTGCGAATGATTAAAGCTTTTAGCCTCTTTAAAAAAATCACCTCGTCTGTTCCAGGCGCCTGTTCTCCTTGGTTATTTGGTGCCGAGAACCACCCATATAGCATTACACAATACATCCAACAGTCACGTTGTATCAAATACAACAAGAGTAACCTTCTTAATTTTCTTCAAACACACACACTTCATCACATTCCGGCAATCGCTCACAGTTTGCGGCTCCGCTCGCCTCGCCAACCTCTCCTTTTCCTCTTGGTGCCATCATAAGATGTGAACCAGGATAGCCTTATGTGAGTTTCGTCAAAAAAAATTAGTCATAAGGTCAACGGTCGTTAGAAAATGGGAAAAACTGGATCCAATTGGAGCTGGGCTCCATTAGAGCGTGTGTATGGTGGCATTTGAGACAGCGATGGTGTGCGTGCGTGAAGCGTCATGTGTGTGTGTGTGTGTGTGTGTGTGTGTGTTTGTGTAGAGTTGTGTGTGATGCGTCTAGTTCCATGAAATGAGAGCAATGTATCATTGATGAGAGTGCCTAAATTTTGTTTTGGTTTTGTTGTTTCTTGAGGGAAGTTAGTGTGTTTTAGTTACAAAAGCTTTCGGCGTTTGTAATTGATTGTGTTTTATTGTCCGTCAATGATACAAAACAACCTATGACATTTTGAATTTTGTTTGTTATTAATCAACTGTAACGGGGATACTAATAATAGTAAGGAGATTTATATACAACAGTGAATATGAAACACAATGAAATGGTCGTCTTGAAAGTTTCTAAGTTTTTATTACAAAGTCCAAAAATGAGAAGCTATCTATAAGATAAGGTATTGCTAGTCGAAAGGTCTAAAGCTAACTAACTCTCTCTCACAAGTGTTCACTCACTCACTCGCTCACTGACAAGAAGGCAGGCAAGATTAATGACCAGGGATCAAAGGTCGATTAGTGCAGAGGAAAACAAAGGTTATCATTGATAACACGGTGTTCGTCATATAGTACATTGGGGCGGTTAGAAGGAAATGAGAAAAAAAAAAAGAAATGGATGGACACTAAACGTAAATGAAACAAATTATGGTAGACAAACATTTAACAATTTCTGTAAGGTTAACATGAAAATTAGAAATCGAATGAAAGAAACAAAGAAACATGAAAATGGGAACCATATCAGGTACATAAGGAACAACCGACAAAACGCATGTATGATAGATAATGCTATGGACAAAGTGTACGACATAAAGAAAATAATATCATAGTCTAGTTAATCGTGAATCCCGAGTTCGCATATTTGATCCTTGATGGTAATGCGTTGTAACTCGAGGCGATTATGTAATAAACTGGATATTGAAACTTTATGTAGGATGGCTTTGATCCTATGATATGAAGGATGGCTGTGATCCCTATGATAAGTACCGCAGCTCCACCATGTAACGGGGATACTAATAATAGTAAGGAGATTTATATACAACAGTGAATATGAAACACAATGAAATGGTCGTCTTGAAAGTTTCTAAGTTACAAAGTCCAAAAATGAGTAGCTATCTATAAAATAAGGTGTTGCTAGTCGAAAGGCCTAAAGCTAACTAACTCTCTCTCTCTCTCTCTCTCTCTCTCTCTCTCTCACGTGTTCACTCGCTCACTCGCTCACTGACAAGAGGGCAAGCAAGATTAATGACCAGGGATCAAAGGAAAACTCAGAGGAAAACTCGACGTTCGTCCTATAGTACATAAGTTTTGTCACAGTGGGTGATCACCTGCTTGGCTTAATACACCTTGATCCAGAGAAATCCAGCCTCATGATGCTGGCCCTACACTGTAATGGTAAAAGGGAACTGGAAGAAGAAGATTAATTAACCTTTAAAAATTGTTTTTGCTCGTACCGAATGAATGATGTGGATTATTTACTACGTGTGCCATATTTAATAGATTGACATTAGATGGAAAATTTGAACTGAAACGTTTAGGGCCACTTACACTTAAGCTAGCCGAGTTTGAATTAGAACAATAATACAGAAATCGTAAACTGGATGGATTGAAAGAGAAAAAGAGGAAGATCGAAAAGAAGAATGATGGATGCATGAGAATTTGACATGAGTGAGGTGGGCTTGAAAGAGGTAGATGCAATGGATCGTAAAACATGGAGATGTGACATTCGACTCGTTATGGTGACCCTGCAATTTGCGGGATAAGCTTTAGAGAAGAAGGAGATCGCATCCCATTGAAACATCATTCATTCAATCGTGGAACCACCTGCACAAAAGGCGACACCACACCACTGTGTAATAAATACAATGCTACGCACCAACCAATGACATCGACAGGGAAGACAGAGATTCTTTTTTTAACGAGCAATTTCGAAAGAGTGATGGTAAACCATGGAGCTGGTTCAATGAATGACAATGGAGAAAGACTGGCTGATCGTTTTTGCTATGAACTATCTAATCATTGGAGGTATCCACTGGCTGATCGTTTTTGCTATGAACTATCTAATCATTGGAGGTATCCTCTTCCCAAATCGTGACATTCTCAAACTGACCTGGAATTCTCCTGAAATAAGAGATAGAAACCAGATAGATCACCTGATAATTAATGGCACTTGGAAACGATCACTTTTAGATGTTTAGAGTAAAAAGAGGACTGACGTTGGAAGTGACCACCACCTTAACGTTAACTGACAATATTAAGTGAGATTTATATCACACCCTTATGACTCAAAATGGTAACAATGTTCGTGTAGGCTCTAGCTCTATAGCCTATTATGATATTGTTACAACACTGCGCTTTATCCCTTAGAGAAGCGATTGCAAATGATATTGTTACAACACTGCGCTTTATCCCTTAGATTACAAATTGCGTAATTCTATATGACAGTTGATTATCGTATTTAGACCATGCTTACTCGTCCATTTAATCTTTGCCGTTTGAAAGCGGGACGGGTCTCACGGCCCTGGGTTTGTTTTCATTAAGAATTGCTTGTATATCAGGGCAAAACAACTTAAGCTAACTTAATAAGTCCATCGCTCCTCCAACCACACTCATCCATCTGATTCCGTTCTGGGCGACTTTCTCTGCCTCTCGCCAACTAGAGCCTAGGTCTTTCAGCTTAGCATCTGTGTACCTCCTCCAGCTGGCTCTCGGCCGCCCTCTCTTCCTTTTATCCTGAGGATTCCAAGTAAGGGTCTGCCTTGTAACATCAGAGACTGGCCTTAAGTATGGCCAATCCATCTCCACTTCCTCCCCAATATCTGCGTTCCAATACTCTATTGTCCAACCATTTACCTTAGATTTTCATTGCTGATTTGTTTTCAGCCTATCTTATACGATATATTTTTCTGAGGCAATTATTTATATCTAAATGTTTGTTTTCTGTTGTAACATTTGTGTGGTTCTTGAGTTCTCTAAATCATACAGTGTGACAGTGACAGATTTTGCATTAGATTTAAATATGCGTAATTTTCTGGTGCGGATACAATTTCTGGATGCCCAGATGTTCTTCAATGTTAATCCTTGAATCAACCTCCCTGTCCGTTCCACCCTGGGCATCCACTACACTTCCAAGGTTGGTGGAGGATTCGACTTCTTTGATTTGTTCCCCTTCTGCTGTGATCTGTGTTGAGTTGTTCATCTTAATTGATTCAGTTTTGCTTTTGCCGAAATTTCTACTAGTACTAGTCAAGATGTCTTGTCTTGTATTTGTTTTGAATTGTAAGAAAGGAGTGCAAGTGCAAGATAGCCTGCGAAGTCCAGATCATCTAGCTGTGCCCAAGTGCCCTAATGAGTAGGCCCTATATGTACAACATAAAAGTAGAATGAGATCTTGGCCTTTGTTATGATGACCTACAAAACGAAGTCCAGATAGCAAGATAACACGTCTTGAAATAGATATAGAAGTAAGTCAGGGATGTATTCAAAGTTTCTAAGCCCTCTTTTATCTTCTCTTTATTACGCAGCAACGAATGCAGTCTTTATCAATGAAAGAAGTAAATACATGTCAACAGGTTTTTAAATAGATATGGACGCAAGGCAGGAATTTTATATTTATATTTTCAACGCATGAGCTTTGTGAACAATGAAAACGAAAGGACCTACGGTGTACTACGAAAGCTCATGTAAAATTATCAATAGACGTCTAATATTATAGCAATGAGCAGAGTTCCATCTGACAAAACATGACGGTGAACATGATTTGAGATCACTAAATAGAAGAACGCAAACAAATTAAGAAGAAGAAGACGAAAAACAAAGCCACATAAAAATACCACAACCCTTGCAACCCCCCCCCCCTCCCCCACACGCACACACGAAAAAACAAACAAACCCAACAACAACAAAAAGAAAGTGATGGTCCTGAGCAGGGTAGCAGTTAATAAAAGGTGTTTGTTTGGAACAGCATCAAAAGTGAAGAAAAATGTTTTCTGGTCTTTGTAATTGAATTTATAGTTTTCGGAACGTTGTTTACTTTTATTTACCTTGCTCTAAAAATGCTATATGATGATGATCACCATCATTATTAATATAATTAATAAGCGTCATTATCACCCTTATCATTATTATTTGTATTATCATCATCATTATTCTTCTTATGATTATTATCGTTATCGTCATTATTATTATTATCATTATTATCATTATCAATGTCATTATTATTACTGTTATTGTTATCATTATTATTTTATCATCATCTAATCAGTTTATGTACCTCAACGTAATTTAAGATCTAGCGCCAAAATAAATTTAGAAGTCCCTTTTATTTTTACTTTTAGAGGCACAAATAAATTTTCTGATAGAGCTTTAGTCACTTTGGACCTACAGTTTGGAACTCTTTGCTCGAAAGTTTAACATATAGAACAGACTCAGTGGCGTGGCGTCACCTTTTGTGCAAGTGGTTCCACGATTGAATGATGTCTCAATGGCATGCGATCTTCTTCTTTAAAGCTTATCCCGCAAATTACAGGGTCACCATAACGAATGTCACATCTCCATGTTTTACGACCCATTGCATCTATCTCTTCCAAGACCACCTCACTCATGTCAAATTCTAATGCATCCATCCATCTTCTTTTCGATCTTCCTCTTTTTTCTTTCCATCCACCTAGTTTACGATTTCTGTATTATTGTTCTAATTCAAACTCAGCTAGCTTAGGTGGCCCTAAACGTTTCAGTTCTAATTTGTCAGTCTATCAAATGTCGCACGCAGTAAATAATCCACTTCATTCATTCTGGACGAGCGAAAACAATTTTTTAAAGTTAATTAATAACAAACAAAACTGAATACGTCATAAGTTGTTTTGTACCACTGACCGACAATAAAACACAATCAATTACAAGCACCAAAAGAATGTGTAACTAAAACACAATAACTTCCTTCAAGAAAGAACAAAACCAAAACAAAATTTAGGCACTCTCACCAATGATTATATATAGTATCAAATGCTACCATACACACGCGCTACGCCGTTTGAGTGGTTCCTGGCTCCAAAAGGAAGACTTTTTGTGTGTATTACAATCACGACCTTTGACCTTACGACTAAAACTTTTACTAAGCTATCAGAAGGATATCTGGTTCACATCTTACAATGGCACCAAGAGGAAAAGGAAACGTTAATTTTCGGTGAGCGAAGCCGCAAGCTGTGTGCGATTGCCGGAATGTGATGAAGTGTGTGTGAAAAGTGTGTGTGTGTTTGAAGAAAATTAAGAAGACCTCTCTTGTTATGTTTGCTACAACTTGGATGTTGGATGTATTGTGCATTGCTATATTGGTGGTTCCCGGCACCAAATAACCAAGAACACGCTCCTAGGAGCAACCTCCCCCAAGAAGTAAACGCAATCATAACCTTCAAACTAGGCCAGTGGTTCTCAACTCGTTTCAGGCCATGGACCACCAGACCAATTAAAAGAATATAGTGGACCATTCCATTTTTTCAGTAAGCATATACAATAAGCATTTTGGACGTCCTGTGGACCACCCAAAAACTCACCATGGACCACCAGTTGAGAACCCCTTAACTAGGCTATATCTCAAAATAATATATTGACCTCTACTTATTGTAGATGATGTCATATTTTAAAAGTTGTATTTCGTTATCGTCATCTCAGGCATCCTCCAACCAAGGGGGATTCTACATTAGGTTCCATTAAAAAGATTCCCTGAGTAAATGAAAGAGCAAAAGGTTCCTGTAACATTCCATTTCTTGCTTAAATGCTATCAAAAACGAAAATCATGCATTATCCTAAAGTTTTATCTGCAATGTCAAATTTACTCCTTAGGGGTATAATGCGGTGTCGATAACACAACCAAAACATCTGCATTAGTCCAACCAATGGTGATGTCCAACCCACAATGCGTGGCCAGTCATAGAGCTGGATAATGCTGTCGTCCAAAGATTTCACCAAAACAGGGGAGTGGCCTACTGTATCATTCATCATTGAATACATGATTTGGAGGGGAGCAGGCACCAGAGAATGATAAATCAAGGTATGGAAATGTTATGAGTGCCAGCAAAACATAGAACAATAGCCTTAGATAGAAAAGTGGAAAAGACGAGCGTGGGATTCGAACCCACACCGGGGCGTACGACAACACAGCCTAGCCGGAGACTGGGGCCACGCTCTAACCAACTGAGCTAATTAGCCACCCCCGAAAAGGTGGTTCATAAGTGTTTTTCTGGCACTCATATTTCCATACCTTGATTTATCATTCATCATTGGGACCATTAGCAACAAACTAAACAGTATTGTCATAAAACAAAAACAAATAGACCAAATATAGCTATAATAAGAAGAGGGATAATTTACCATTTTGGGCTAAGAGAACTATATTATAATGAACAAGATTTAGTATGTTTTTTAAGCATATAATATGTGGGAAGTGGGCAGATTGCTGCTAAGGCGCAAAATATGATCAGATCACAGCGAGGCTAACTCGGACGCAAAATAATATGATCAGATCACATGACAGCCACAGCCTTGGATCACAACCACGTGATTTTTGTCACCCTGTTGTGTACTTTTCCATCTTTAGGTATAATTTTATTGTTTTGCCTTAGCCCTCTTTGCCTTGATGAACGTTCTATCATGCACCGTTTATTTAACAATGTAATAACTACGGTAGTTTTCCATTACAATTTTGTAGGGATGGGGTTGGGGGAGGGGTCCTCTTTTTCTCTATTCCCCAATCAACAGTGATGCACCTTCATATATCTTTGCAATTTAAATATATTTTGTCGTTCCCAAGTTATATAATTGGAAATTTAAACAACGTAGTTGGACATAGTATATTGCACAATGCGCAAACCATTCTTATTGATCATAAAGAACATCATTATCAATCTATCCAGTAGGCGGGGTTTTAAAGGTCAGGGTCATTCAGTGTAAACAAATGCGTGGATGGATATTGGGTATTGAAACATTTCACACGCTTTTCGCGTTTTGTTTGGGAATCTAATGATAATATTATATCCAGGCACATCAGTTCAGAAATGATTAACATTTTTGAACAAATTAACCGGTTTATTTGCTTTCTTTCTCATGTTTACTCATATATCATGTGAACCCTACGTCACAAAGTTCTATAGTTCCATGCCCCCGCATTTTTTCATTGATCAATTCATTATCATTATTGTGTATTTTTTTGTATTTTCCAGGAACCAGACATTACAGACTTTGCAACAATCCTAAAGTAAAGAATATATAGCAATAACAGATATTGACCAATAACAATGTGTCAATTTCTCCCAGTTGAGGGGGTAGCTACAAGTACAAGAGCAACATCAGTTTTTCATTTGTCTCTTCTAAATTGACATTGTTCAACATAAGACAGCTCGTGGTGTCGAATCGTATCCATTAAGGGTAGATGCAAGAGGCATTGCTGCCCATAATGCAAATGTTTCGAACTAAATAATTGGACGGCAGTACACCATTGGCTCTCCATTAGAAGTGCGTATTGAAATTTCAAAAGTGATAAGCTGTTGGTTGTTTTGTTGGGTAGGTGGTTCCAATCGGCGACAGTCCTTGGAAAATAGCTGTTATTGTAGATATTCGTACGTGTCCGGGGTGTGCAATTGTGCTTTCGGGTAGAACATCGATGTCAATAAAAGGATTGTCCTACACGTTGGCCTGCATGTCTAGGATTGTGCCAAAGCATTTAAAACTGATCTGCATGTTCTGCTACCAAACACAATTTGTGGAATGTGTGGATAAATGTTCGATTGCGATGAAAGGGTTGTCTTTATGCCATGAGTGATTTTTACATTCATCAGATCACTGGAAATGGTAATGGTAGGCCCTACTGCGGACAGACGCAAGGGTAAAATGTGTGGAAAATGGGAACGGTGACAAAATGTCTTATAGTGGATATACACGTGAACTTTTTTCGGCGAGCACAGCGAACCAGCAAGACACAACTTACAAACATACTTAGGTGTGGACGTGTTTTTTTAGATTTTCGACTATCATGGGGATCGGTGACTTGGCCAGAATTGCCTTTGGTCACTCACGTTATTATTTTACGTGTCAAACTCATAATCCAGTTTTAAAATTTGGGCATACCAAAAAAATCGTATTATCAAATAAGAATATAGATATCACAATTTAGGAGGTAAATATTATAAAATCTCTTTAGAATACACTAGACCTTAGATTTAATGGGTCTTGCGGCTGTCACTGTTATTAATGTGTCCGTGATATTTACTTATCATGCTTTACGTGATTTAAAACATTTGATCGCTTTGTTACTCGAATTATATTTATTTAAAAGTATAATATGATAGGTATTGCTTGAACCAGTGTAAACATGGTTACAACGTACAGTCATTAGGCTACTTTATTATTTTTGTTTTTTCCTGTAGAAATGAAGTTTACCGAACGCATGGAACATTGGCATCTGCGCAGACGGTGTCATCCGGGCAACTTAGCAGAGCCATAATGTATTATTGTAATGGCGGTCAAGGTGGTTACATGATGTATTGAAAAATGAAAATAAATAACTGTCTTATGATTTCTTTATTTGAATGAATTGTTGAAGATATTGATTATAAATGAAATGATGATGCAAAACGTTCGTGCCATCAAAACAAAGAAACTGAGAACTATTGAAATTGAACAAAGTGAGTCAAGCCCAGGAGGTACTTCTCCGTCAATAGCGAAATCAGAGATGGAACCCCTGTCAAATTTTGCTCAGGATATGTCTGGAAGTGATGAAGACGAGGCGTCAGAGGTAAGGACGAAAGTGAAAAGTTTGTGCCTATCATATATGTAAAGAGTATACGACGATACTCTCTGTAAAGTTGTGAATTGCGCTTTGCTAAAGGCTTTGTTGCCCAGAACAGATCACAAACGTGGAAGAGACTGCTCACAAGTCAATAAATCGTCCAAGACTTGTGTGTGGTCTATTGAGGGTTGACAAGCAAACGATTTTGATCATTTATGGTGCAGAAATAGTGATCTCGAAAGAAAACTTTGTAATTTATTTTTGTAATTTTATATTCATTTCATCAGACTTGATTTGTTGCTAAAACTGTGAGTCTTGGCTTTAAAAAGAATGAATCATCACTCTTTCTTTTGACATGAAGTTCTACTATGATTATTGGATGGACTGTGGAAGGTTGCTTGGACTATCTAGTAGCTTTCAATCTTTTGAGTGAATCAAAAGTTTTACACAGGATAGCACTGTTTTAGCCACCATGTTCATGATTTCAGAAGATGCAGGAGAGTTGGTCAATGTGGTGGGTGGTCATGCAAAAAAGTCTTCGATAGAACAATGGTTTATCAGTGCAGCACTTTTAGAAATTGAAATGAATCGAATTTATCTTTTACTGCTTTTTCCCATGAGATATCTATCTAGGCTATCTAATAGGGAGTGATTATTTACAGCGGGCTGTGAATTATATAAATTATTCACAGCCTATCTATCTAGATATCTCAGTAATTTTTGCCAACCCAGGTCAACAGTTTTCAAGGCGCAATCGGTAGCAAGCAGGTCTGCCATAGGGCCATCTGATAGTTGCAGGTTGAATTCACACCCGAACCTTGTTCTTTTTTTTTGCTTGTTTTGTTTTGCTTTGAGGGTTTTTAATGGGCGGAGTGATTACATCTAAAAAATGAATTGTCTGTTGTAATGATTTGTTGGTAATTTATCTACATGTAAAACCATATCTATCATCACGAATAGAACATCATCACGGATAGAACAATGATGATTGAACCCAGAGGAAAAAGGGTTATTTATCTATTTTTCAATTTTACAATGTTCACTGCAAATTTGCACGATCTCATTCAGATAGTAATATTATGATAAATGAATAAACGTAAGTCGGCTATCTGGTTCATTGGATTAAAAGTAGCGTTTCTCATTGCTTGTTGACACAGCCTGGGTGCCCTACATTATGATGCCATGACTTCCGGTCAGGCAACATATGCTTTATGGGTTTAATAGCAGTATTTTAGATACTGTGTCAAGTTAGATCTACACTGCTGGACGTGATAGACTGAGCAGATAGAATGAATTCATACATGACATACATTTTTTGTTGTTAATGTGATTTTACTTTGTAATTTTGACCTCCGGCATTAGGAACGCCTTATGTTAGTGGAGTGCAGTAATGGTGTCTGTGTCAAATCTGAAGAAGTTGATGTGAGAACAAAGACGGAGGATGATATCATGAATGGCTTTGAAAAGCGCTATCACTCGGTCTAACAGTCTTGGTATCTCTAGCTCTTTCTCACAACTTCCTTCCGTCAACTTATCCACTCACGTGTCACGCGTGCTCACACTGTTCTCAAATTATAGGATAATCTCTCATCATATTGTTTTTACTTATGCAGTTGTTGACAACAGTGCTGACCGAGTGTAGACACTATTTATTTTAGAAGAAAACTGTCCATTCTTTGATTGAGACTACTTTTTAAAAAAAATTGAATATTTTTTCACGAGTCTAGTGGCTTGACCACTGAGTTAGGGACCTCCCCCCACCAAGGTGAATTACACATTAACATAAAATTTTTATTGTAATCAATCAAAAAGGAAATATCTGCAAGTGAAAATAGAAACCGATCATATCTGGAATCTGCCTTATATTTTTGAAAAGCAAACAATTCTCTCTTGCAAATTTTTTGTAGGATTTTAGTGACAAATGGTTCAAGTCTCAAACTTAATTTTTTAAAAACCAAAACTAGAATCAATTCTTCTAGAATCAAATTCTCTTTGGAATAAGCTGTTTAATGCTTTTCTCAAGCGAGTACTATGTCTCTGCCTGTTTAAGGATTGATCATTTGGTTTGTTGGAAAAGGAGTGAAAAATTAGTATAGAATTAAAAGAATGATGACAAACTGACTAATGACATAACAGGAAGGGGGAGTGTTAACCTCAGGATGGGGAAAGGATAACAATAGACATGCTTGCAACTTTGGCTAGCTGCTCTGTAAAGGATTAATTCATGTTGAAAGAAGTCTTAACAGTTGTATGTTTTGGGGGGAAGCTAGGGAGTTGAAATAAATTTTTATTGGAATTTATATTGGATAGTGAATTTCATAGCTGAGTGAATGGAAAGTGAGATGGTCGTTAACATATTCATCAAGATTATTTTTTTGGAATAACATCTTTCTACTGATTAATTATTTACCTGTATTGATAAAAAAAACAAACCCAGACAACCTTTTCGTGTTAGTGATTTCAGAACCTTTATTTGTCTTTGTTGCTTCGTTCACATAGTTTTGTAAATTTTCAGGTTGACTCTTTCATCTTGGAGGAAAATGACATAGATGATAATGAGCAAGGCGAGTCAAAATTTCTCTTAGCGGCTGAGACAGAGGGACAGGGAATTCAAAGCGTTGATCCTCAGACTCAAGCTAGACTTGAAGCTTTGCTTGAAGCCGCTGGGATATCAAAACTGTCGTCAAAGGATGGTAAAGCCTTGTCAGATCCAGAAGTACTTCGCACTCTGACTTCATCCGTCAGCAGTGCATTGGATGAAGCAGCTCAGGCATTGCACCGAATGAGGGATTCTCAGGGTCAGCCCTTGTCGGGTGATGGGTATGTTCTGATTCTTATTTTGAATATTGAAATATTAATTTCGTTATAATGAAACTCCAATCAGCTGTATTACTCATTTTACTACTTTAAAAAAAAATCCTGCAAACTACATTGAAATACTTTACTTTTGGGAAATGATTTTTTTAAACTCAAAAAGTAGAAAATTCATAATTGAAATTATATGAATATGAATATTTTATCATTGCACAGCGTACCGTTGGAAACCAGTGGGGAGAGTGAGTCAATTGGCCCACGGTCTGGCTCTGGCAATGCTGCAGACTCATCTGAGGAAGGAGAGAGTCTCTTGTCCCTGGCCTGCTCTGCTGGATATTATGAATTGGCTCAAGTAAGTCAATCTCTTTTTGATGTGTATTCATTTATTGTGCATTGGAGGTTTCACTCTCAATGCATGAATTTGTAAAAGTTCCATAGTTATTCAAAGAATTTGTTGTATAACTCACTATGATTTTCAATCAGAGATGTGCAATTAACAGTTGTATTGCTTATTCATGTGTTGTTTGTTTGATGAAACCCCATCAATACTGTTGTCCTTATCGCTACAGTATGAAGCTAAGGAGATTTTGCCACTTATGGCTCGTTATGTGTGTAAAAATGTGAAGGGGAAGGTATCTTTTTTACAAATAACTAATGTAGACTTATTTCCAACCCACAAATTTTGTCCCTTTATAGGTTCTTTTGGCTATGAAAGCAAATGTTGAAGATCGGGGCATAAAAGGAGACTGTACCCCTTTGATGGAAGCAGCCAGTGGAGGACATGTAGATATTGTGAGGTTGCTTTTGGTTCACAAAGCTGATATCAATGCACAGTCTTCTGCTGGTAAGATTGATAGTTTGCTAAAGTTTTTTTCCGTATGAAACAGTCCTTGATCTGAATGTGATGTCTACAAGTAAAATGTTGTACAACTGAATTTGCGTTCCTACCCTTTAATTAACCAAAGATCTTTTATGTTGTTTGGAAATGTTACATGAATACAAAAGATTTTTTTTCATTAATATTTCCTTTTGAAATTGTCTCATTTTTTCTATAAATAGTAATTTGCATCAGACTGGTGCTTCTAGCTGGATCTCTCTCTGTTTCTCATTTCTTAACTCAACTTGTCCTCTTTTTCCCAGCTCATCATGCACGACCAGATTTGTGTTGATGTAATGACAATTGATAGGGCTAAGATTGAGATATGGATGATAAACAGTTATTAATTTCTGGTTCTAGGCTACCTGATATCCGTTAGCAATTAAGCATTCCTGTTTTTTTGTTTTTCACTTGCATTTCAGAAGGTGAGCTGGAAATGGAGGAATATTGGGTTTGAATTGTGAATGGTTAAGCACTGGGAAGGAGTTTAAAACTCATATTTGTGTGGCAAAAGATCAAACATTTGTGTTTGTTTCATTCCATATATATAAAGATCAAAGTTTTGGTCTCAACTAATCAATGAATATTATAACTGTTGTCATTTTTAGGCGAACAGTATTTTTGTTAACACAATTAACAAAGTTGAACAAAAGAATTTTTATGTTTTGACAACGATTCTTAAGTATTTTATGGAGGTGGTGAATATGGTCTTTTTGATGAAACCATTTATTTGATACTAATCCTAATAGATAGAGATGAATCATAAATGCATAGCTGTCATTCACTCTGAGTTCTGTTTTGCCTAGTAATACTGATGACTCATTTCCTTTATTATTAAAGCAAATTTTGGACTCAATAATAACGAATGGTATTTAATTTGCGCCCTCCATATTAAATTCATCTCAAGGTGCATTACAAAATGTTTTTGTGAGTAAAACAAATTATAAGCTAAAACTACATAGTGAATAATGTTACAAGTAACGAATTCATCATATATGTATGTTTTCGTTAATACCAGGTAAAAATTATTATCATTGGTATTGGTAGTAAAAACGTGCATTAATTCTTTGAAAATAAAAATGCTCAAAGAACTCTAATAATAGCAAAGTGATGACAAATTTATTTTATCATGTTTTATCTTTAAACTATACCACGAGGTAGACTAGGAAACGTCATTTCTGATATTGTAAAGAAAAGAGAAATTGATTTAGTCGATGCTAATAAAAGGAGTCAAACTAGGGAGGAGTGGCGGAAGGTATAACATGAAATGATAAAGAAAGGCAGAAAGTTTTATTTTGAATGAAATGCGTTATTTCAATTTTTTTGGACAATTATCTACTTCCGGTGCTATTGAAAAAGTGACAGCTATCTATGTAGTTGTCCTATGTTAGTTTTTAAAGAAAAGTGTACAATTTTTTCTTCTCATTGTTCATAAATTTATAACTTTTAGGAGCTTCTATGAGCACATTTGATTGATACCACAATTGGTGGGTAAAGAACAAGTTAGATTGCGTCCATGTTAATGAGATACTGGTATTGAACTCCTTGATGTCATGAAATATGTTGGTGTATAACATGAA
>JARBEQ010296960.1:16040-28174 GCA_030265355.1 Tritonia tetraquetra
GAACAGCCATGTAAAGAATCTGTTAAATGTAGAATGCTGTTACATTTCTTTGTGCTTTTCTACCCTGTTAGTATGATACAAAATTGTCGGACGTGGAACTGTGTAGACAAGAAATTTGCTTTACATTTAACATGAAAGTCTAGAATTTCAATATTATTTCTATATTATGTATTTGTCTCTACTTCTTTTTTCTCTCGTTCCCTTGTATTTGGCTCAATAATTGGTACTTCACTTAATTGCATTGTTGAAAGCTTATGGTTTTTCATTTCATTTTTAAAAAATTGTACTTTTGTGTCATGTGCCCTCTTTCAGGCAACACTCCCCTTCACTATGGAGCATGTGGTGGTTTCAAGGAAGTTGTGGAAGAACTCATCATGAATGCTGCCAACGTAGAAATCCACAATGAGAATGGCCATACTCCTTTAATGGAGGCTGCTTCGGCAGGTCATGTAGAAGTGGCCAAGATCCTTTTGGAGCATGGTGCAGGCATTAACACCCATTCCAATGAGTTCAAGGAGAGTGCTTTGACACTAGCGTGTTACAAAGGTAAGTTAATCCCCTGAATTAGAACTCACACAATCATATAAAAGTTATCCTGCTGCATTCTAAAACTGTTGAATGTTTTTAAAAGAAAAATTGACATTTGTTCTTTAAAGTATTACAAACTTCTACAGAAGTAAACTATTTTGTACTTTTCTTGTTGGATTACATTTTAGATTTAGCTGTTGTAATATAATTATCATTCTGAACTTCTTTCAGGACATCTGGATATGGTAAAGTTCCTTCTAGAAGCTGGGGCTGACCAAGAACACAAAACTGATGAAATGCACACCGCCTTGATGGAGGCCTCAATGGATGGTCATGTGGAAGTGGCAAGATTGCTGCTGGATAGTGGTGCACAGGTAAGATAAGATATTCTGTCAGAAGACTTTAATTTTGTTTTGAAGTGTTATTTGAATTAAGAAGTATGCTGGTAGTAGCTATATTTGTTTCCCTTCCGTCAGAAATGCAAGGTTATTTTCTATCTTATTTTTCTTTTAATAATCAGCAGGCCAATTGCAAATTGAAACATTAGTAAAATTTAATTTGGGAGGGGGGCGCCCGTGGCTCAGTGGTTAAGCCAAGACTTCGGAGTGCGGAGGGACCGGGTTCATGTCCCGCCTGGTGCAGAATTTTTTCTCTGGACCTTCAGAGTTTTCATGGCTCTGCCCTGGAGATATAACCTTTATGTGTTAGAAAGGGTGTTAGACTTCAAACTAAAGAACTTAAAATTTAAGTTTTGTAGGATGTGATGTTTTTAAATAGTCTTTGAATACAAGACAGTTGTGTGTATTATTTTATTTGTACAGGTTAACATGCCAGCAGATAGCTTTGAGTCTCCACTGACACTGGCTGCCTGTGGTGGGCATTTGGAGTTGGCAAGTCTTCTGCTGGAACGTGGTGCCAACATTGAGGAGGTTAATGATGAGGGCTACACTCCTTTGATGGAGGCAGCAAGGGAAGGGCATGAGGAAATGGTGGCTCTCTTGTTGTCGCAAGGTGACCATTTGTTTGGTTTCTGTTCATTTCGTACAATAGTACTTCCATGCATCCACACCAAAAACAAACTCATACTAAGCTGGAAATACCTGATTAGATTCTTCTCTCTGTCACAATGTAAAACCTTCACATACACCCTCTCTTCACCATATCCATGATTCATGCAAAACCAGATGCTACCTCTACAATTTCCTTTTTAACAATACATATGCACAAGGTATCGAACACCTAATTTCATCAAGATTAGATTGTTGCAATCAAATCCTTTCTCTTATCAGGGTTTATTGCGATTGACTGCTTTGCACAAATTCATCTCAACATACTTAACCTTGTCTTTAAAAATTTGGACTCAACGCATCTCCATCTCGGTTGAATTGGATCCATATGAATGTATATCATTTAATTTCTAACCCAACAGAAGCTGATATCAATGCCCAGACTGAAGAAACACAAGAAACTGCACTGACACTTGCTTGTTGTGGGGGTTTTCTTGAAGTGGCAGACTATCTTCTTCGACAAGGTGCTTTCATTGAGTTGGGCTGCAGCACCCCTCTCATGGAAGCAGCACAAGAAGGACATTTGGAGCTGGTCTCATTTCTTCTGCATTCAGGTTTGAACTTTTTAAAAGAACTTAGCTTAGGTGTTCTGGTTTTTGAATTTTCAAAAAATGTATGGTTCACTTTTTACAAAAGATTCTATATACTCTATGTTTTGTCTTAAACTGAAGGATTTGTGATAATTTTCCTTCCTTTTTTAAAAACCGTTGCAGAAAATGAAAAGGTTTTTCTCTCTCTTCTGTATGCTTATTGCAGGTGCCAATGTGGAAGCTCAAACAGGTACAGGCGATACAGCCTTGACTTACGCATGTGAGAATGGTCACACCGATGTAGCTGAGGCCTTGTTGGAATGTGGAGCTAAACTGGTTTGTTTTTTAAATTCATATGTTGACTTCAGGGGGAATTCAAATGCAAATTTTAAAGTTTGACTCATTTCAGGAAATGCAATTTTTGTAATAAGATTTACTTTGTATTATTGGGATTATATAAGAGATGTTATCTAGTCCTACACTTCTTGTTGTATATTAATTTAGTATAATATATGCTTGTGTACCGATCTTGAATTCCAATTATATTTTCAATCATTACAGGAGCATGAGTCAGAGGGTGGCAGGACACCTCTTATGAAAGCTGCCAGGGCAGGGCATTTGTGTACTGTCCAGTTTTTAATTAGTAAAGGTTAGTACCGCTGGAATTTGATTTGTTGTATCATGGGTGCCAGACTGCGGCAGGCAGGAAAATGAAAATTCTGAAATTATCCTGCTGGATATCTGAGCACTTTATGGGTTGTATCCGTAAAGTGAAAACATATTGGTTGTAGGAAATGATGAATGTATGAATGCTTTTGCAGGAATTTTTGTCAGATCAGCTAGCACCTATGTATAGTATCCTACTGTCACCTTTTATGTTTACAAATAAAAGTTTTTGTTATGGTATCAAATGTATCAGAACAGTATAAGTACCTTTCATAGAAACCTTCCGGTTAAGTATATTTGATTTGCTCAAGTATGTGTGAATACATTTGTGCACACATGCATATGTGTGTATGTACATTTTTATGTGAAGAACTAATATGAAAGTCAACCTTGGTTCTCAAAATTATCATAAAAACCAATATTGAAAAAATTTGAAGTTTCTTTTTTGGCTGTCTAGTGATTTATGGATGTTTTGTTTTGATAGCCATTAACAATGCATTTTCGTATTTCTTTCTTTCAGGGGCAGATGTGAATCGTGCCACCACTTCAAATGACCATACAGTGTTGTCTCTTGCCTGTGCAGGAGGACACCTGGCGGTGGTTGAACTTCTGCTGGCCCATCATGCAGATGCTAATCATAAACTAAAGGTAAATACAGACATTTATGCACGTGAATGCAGGAAATTCCTATAATATTTCGAGGGCATATTTGTTCAAAATCAAGATTTCTCGATTTCGTCATGAAAATCGAGATTTTTCTTGGCTGTTTTTGTTTTATTTTTTTATATAGCCGTAAATGGAAACTTTGCTGCCACTTATCTTCTTGCCTAGAGAGAAAAATATGTGCAATGGTGATGTAAATCTTGTGTGGTAAAGGGCAGCCTTAGAATCCCTAGGAGAGTGTTTCTGGTAGTGTGTCCTATTTCTCATTCATTTGACCCCGTCTGTCATCCTATATGTGTGGCCATACTTAGTTTGTAGCTATTATATTTTTGTGTAAAATGGAAGATATTAGATACCACATGCCATAAATGTGTTTGGTACATTTGTATGAAACAAAGGAGAGAGATGAGAATTAGAAGAATGTCAGTATATGTAAAAAAGTTTCTATTTCTATTTGAAATTGCTGAGAAAGAGAGGGGTGGGTTGGGAGGAAGAGAGCAAGCACACATACAATATTACTCTCTACATATAATATTGTTATTAGTTGATTGCCGTCAGTGACCTTTGTTTTCAATTTGGAAGAAGAGAATTACATGAATGATGATTATTTCCTTATGTTTTATAGTGATTGGAAAATTGTGAGATGACGTGGTCGGTATTAAAGACAAGTGGGCTATCCCGCATTTTATGGTGGTGGGTTTTATAACAATTTTACTAATGTGTGCGTATCTGTAGGATGGTTCCACCATGGTGATTGAGGCTGCAAAGGGAGGCCATACCCAAGTGGTGAAGCTGTTGCTGGAGTGGCCCAACAGGTTCATGGTCAATTCTACCACTACTGACCAACTGCCGCAACTTAATGTTGCTGATGTGCCTCTTGAAGAGGTGAGTTTTATATTTTTAAAGTCTCATTACTATTGAATATTGTCAGCAATAGGAGGAAAGTGCTGTGGTGCCAGAAAAATAATCACAGAAAATGCAAACCCATGTATGGCTGGCCAGAAATACTCTACCAACTTGAGCTATCCACCACCAGACCAGGATAGGGGTTGATGTGGGTGGTGTACCCACACATTGACAGCAATGTATGGCTGTACAAAGTTGAAAGTGCTGGGGATGTAATTTTTTTAAGATATTCTGGTGATGAGCCCACTGTTTTCTGGATGGCATGCTGGTCTAGTGCAGATAGTTGAATTAAATATGTTCTCATTTTTACACCTGGAATGAAACAATCTGAATAAATTGCTTGCTTGGTGGAGGAGGATGAGTCACAAGATTACAGAATTGCAATGAACTGCTGTTAGCCACAGCACTTAAGGTGATCAAAATATGTTAATTTGGTTTCAACATTTTTATTCATAGCAATTCAGTGTTTAGTTTCTATTTTCTCAGGGATTAGCGCTTAGATGTTTGGTGTAATTTCTATACACATTTGTTTTAATGGGTAAGAAACAATTGGTTTCTTTTCATCAGAATGAGTAATTTCATGACAAAGGACAGCAGCTGTTAATTACATTGAAATTTTATCCATAGCCCCGTGTCCCGGTTCAAGGCCTGGCTAACATTGTACCTCCCAGTGAACCAGATTCACAGAGTCCTGTTTCCACTCCAAGCCTTCCATCTGCTATCCAAGGTTGGTTTGATATGTATGCCCCTCATGTTGTTATATGAGATATAGATTTTCCTTTTTTTTTTTTGCAAAGTCAAAATGATTGATGAGCTTGAAAAGAGAGTTAACAAGGCAATTTGATTTTGTGGTTTCATGTCATGATGTTTCCTTTTAATGATGCAAACAAAAAATGTATCAAATTTCATTCTATTCTTAACAGGGAAAAATCCAGAGGCACTTCGTCAAGGCTTAATTAAGTTACAGAAATCCCTGGCAGATTCAAAAGCTTGTAATAAAACCTCCAGCCCTGTGATAACTGAAAATTTTCAGCAATTGTTTACTGATCCAATGTTGCTAGATGACCGGAGTTCTGAAAAGGTAAACTGATTGTAGATTGTGTGCACTCAAAATAAATACAAAATGGCAGTATTTACTTTGTACAGTTTTTGCATGCATAGATATATTTCTATTGATTCTAGTTTTGCATAAATAAGTCGTACTTAATTTGTGGAAAGATGTTTTCTTCAATGGTCAAGCATATAACTTTATTATTAGGAAACAACTGATTTGGTTTGAATTATGTGCATTGCACGAGTTCTACTATAAAAAACCAACACAATCTTGATTTCATGAGTTTATTTGTTCGTTTGATCAAGCCCATTAAACAAATTACAGTTGCCATAGCAAAAACTGGGAGAATTTGCCACTGTGGGCTTGATTTCATGAGAACGATGATAGATCATCTCTCTGCCACTTTGTTGTTTATTAATATTTGTGTTTTTTTCATTAAATTTCATTAGGATGACAAGATATGCTTAAACCAGGCAACTAAAGAAGAGCAAATCTTGCGCAAACAGCAAATCCTTGAAGAACTGAAAAAGGTTGAAAAAGAACTCCATGTAAAAGCCCATGCACAAATGTTGTTGAGCTCTCAACAAGACTTAGAGCAACAGCAGTTACTCAAGTTAAAGCAAGGATCCTCCACTTCTCCCACCTCATCCAGTGTTACCTGTGTTGGTAACAGTACCACCACTGTTCTGTCAACAGCAGGCAAGACAGAACAACTAGTAAGTCTAAATTGATTCTCATAAGTCCACCTCTAATAATTAACCCAATCTTCAAATAGTTTTCCCCTCCCGACATTTGCTCATATATTTTTTTTCTTTCCATATTTCTCTCTCCTCTGTTTGAATTTTTTATTTCTGTTTTAGAGTAAACTAACTTTTCTCTGCCACTGTTCTTCTTGTAATTACTCTCCCGTCCTAGTGAATTGGGCTTGATTGAAGTTTTAGAATTTCCAAACGTTTATTTTGTACAAATAAATTATAGATTATAAAGATTATACCTATGTAAAGATATCTAGTGTTTGAAAATAAGTTTTCTTGTTTTCAGGTTCAAGCATATGTCCAACACCCTCACCAGCAACTCTTGTTGCAGCAACAGCACCAAAATCAGCTTAGCTGCACAGCAGCAGCGGTTGCACCACCTCCTCCATTAACCTCGGTGGCTCCACTGACTGTTCCTTCAGGGTCTGCTACCTCTGTGGAGAACCGTGGGGGTTCAAAGAGTCAGGGCAACAAACGCAATGGCTCCGGTAAACAAGCTAGGTCTGCCAAATCTAATACCCAACCTCCTCCACCACCACCTCCTCCTCAGCCAGCTGCCGTTCATTCAGTAAAAGGTCCATTATTACTTCCACTGGCCGGCACATCTCAACACCAAGCCCTACTCAGTCCTGTGCAACCTATTGTATTTCAGACAGAGCACAATGGAGGTGTGTGATTTTTCAAATCTATATATTTGATCCAATTTATAGTATAGGTTGTAAATATACAGCATTTGAAGGTATCTGAATATAGTTTAGTTGAATTTTGGGGTCTGGGTGCTTCAGTATTGATATAAATATTTCATTATCTTGTGTTTTGTTGGCTATTGTCAGAAGTGTCTCAAATTGTGGCATCCACCTCCCAAGTTCCTCTCGATACTGCCCAACGTCAACAGCTGCAGGCTCTTCAAGTCCAACAGCAACAGCAACAAGCGTCTTTAGCAGTGTATCCTCAGCTGACACCGCAACAATCCGACCAGTTATTTCAGCTCAATGCTCCTCACATGCTAACTCACCAACAAGGCCTGCAGCATCAGCTGCAGATACAACAGATATCTCAGCAGGTGTGTAAAATTGTACAATTTTTGTCTTACTTATTCTAATTTTGTCTGGGTTGGTGAGATGGTTTTGCATAGGTGTTTTTTTTTCACCATATCCTAGAGACATATTAGCTCTAAATTCTGTATTTTTCAGTCATATAACAGAAGTCACAGCGGGTTGATCTCCTGCTTGGCTTAATATCTTGATCCAGAGAAATCCAGCCTCATAGTATTGGACTATTTTATGAATGTGGAATCTCATTATTATTAATAATGCAGAATTTGGTTTGGTGACCCAAAATGAGGGAAAATTTTCACTGCCAACTTCCAATCTAACTTGGACAAAATGACATGTCAAAATTCAGTATAGTCAAGTCCATGCAAGCAATATTCGCATACTTTTTAGAACTATCGATGACAAATGAATGCTCAGAGAGAGCCTTCCCAGAATGCACTATTTTGCATCAAATTTTTGGGAGAGCATCACCCACTCCCCCTGACATACGTGCCCACATTCTGCTTCTTCACTCGTTCTCTTTCTTACTCAAACTGTGTTTTTTCAATTCCAACCTGTTTTATTTCTTGTGATATAGTGATATAATTGACAGCCTAAAAAACTTGAGATGCCATCTGCTGTCCCCCATTTGAGATCTCTCCCCCCTTTTTCAATTTTAACTTTGTACTCATCCTTCACAATCTTGCTGGGATAGTTTGTTGACCATCGCTGTATTGTATTAATTTATCATGCAAGTTTGTTTTTATTTCTACTGTCTAGTGTCTGATTCACTTCCAGATCAAAGTTGGGCAATAAATTTAGTTAAAAATTGACATTTTTGTCGATGTAGTATCATGTGGTTCAATTAATACAATTTTTGTTACACTTAGGTGCAATCCGGTCAGCATGTCCTCACCACTGTTGCCAATACGCAAGTTTCAGCAGCAGCTGCAGCACAATCTCAGTTGTCCCAGCAACAACAACATGTTTTTCAACAACAGCAGCAACAAGCTCAGCAGCTCTTTCAACAGCAACTCCACCAGCTCAAGGCACCCAACCCAGCTGGAAACAACACCATTGCCATTAATAAACCTCAAGTGGTGAGTATGTTAACCTTTGTTCTTCTAAATTTTGAGATTAATATGAATAATGCATAATCATAATTTTGTCGAGTTATTTATTTTTGTAAGTGATGTGTTATTTTAATTTGCTTGTTCAAAATGAAAAGAAATGAGTGTGGACAACATGTCTCAAAGTGTGGATAGCCAACAGGATTTTCATCTGGAATTCCAGAAACTTGTATTTGTTTTGATCACCTTGTGGTGGAAGTCGCAATGTATTCCAAATATTTCACTTAACATTTATTTTGCGGTATGAAGGTGAAGCGGACAGTGGGCTGATCACCTGCTTGCCTTATCTATCTCATCGAGAGTCTTCCAGCACTGTGTTCAGCAATGCTGAACATGGAGCTGGCCGCAACACTCCTTAGGGGTATAATGCGGTTTGGATAACAAAACGAAACAATGAAGGTGAACCGATGTATCCATGTTCTATTTAGTTTAATATGACCAAGTTCTTTGGTCATCTAGTCTCTCCCTCTAAACCCTTTTATTTTCACAGGATGACTCATAAAGGTAGATACATTGCTTTGTCTTTTGATGTCAGTAATGTCGTGTTATTGATGAAGAAAGATTTTTCCATAACAACTGAGTTTTGAAGAATGTATGCTCTTAATTCTATCATCCATGGAATCTCATGAATTTTTGTTCTTTTCTTGCCAGGTTCGAAAGCAACAACGTGCAGTCCAACCAACCGCCCAAAACCTCATTCAACAAAATTCCATCAATGTCGACGGGACTGTCCCACCGTCAGGAATGCAGAATCTTGGTACTGCACCTGCTGCAGTTGATAACAACAGTCTGTATTCAAATGTTGATTCCCAAACGGAGAGCAATCATGATACAGCTCTTACTTTGGCATGTGCGGGTGGCCATGCAGAGCTTGTTAGTCTGTTGTTGGCAAAAGGAGCTGATATTGAACACCGGGATAAGAAAGGTGACAATTATTTAAGTCTTGAATAATTTTTTTTTAAATGTGGTATGTAATAGATATTACTTTCAATTTGTTGTATCATTTACTTTTGTTCTTAACCTTATTTCTTATTCCAACTCATTTTGTAAATTTGAAACTTTGAACAGAAAATCATTTTGTTGTCTACCTCTAGATTTGTTTTGCTCTTCAATATTTGTGGGGGTTTTTTTTCCACAGGTTTCACACCATTAATATTGTCTGCGACTGCTGGTCATGTGGAAGTTGTGGAAATCCTCTTGGATCACGCAGCAGATATTGAAGCTCAGTCCGAGAGAACCAAAGACACGCCATTATCACTAGCATGTTCTGGTGGTCGTTACGAGGTATGTGTTTTGGAATAAGGAAAATACGATGCCTCAGATTGCACACACAAGTGATGCATGTAATCATCTAAATTTGAGATTTTTGTATTAAGTGGCTGTATTTTCAAAATGTATTTGGTAACGCAACTTGATTGTTAAGTGCGCTTTATGAGGGGCATTTATTATTATGGGATATTTCTCCAAAGACTTTTGAGGTTACCTAATATATAATAATAATTATGTGTATTCTCTTTTACTTCAGGTGGTAGATCTTTTACTGAGAAAAGGTGCAAATAAAGAACATAGAAATGTTTCCGATTACACACCCTTGAGCTTGGCTGCATCAGGGGGTTATGTCAACATCATCAAGCTCTTACTGCATGAAAATGCTGAAATTAATTCCAGGTTAGTTTCAACACTTGTCTGTGGTGGTGAGTAATTATGAAATGGCTGAAGTAGTGAATTTCATTACTATATGGTTTGGTATCAAGGAAGATTTAACAAGGGAGTGAAAAGGTTTATTATCAACTTCCATTAGATTTAGATAGTCTGCTTGTGTAACCATGATAATGTATGGTTAGTGCAATAAGAGTGTTTATGGGTATGATCTTTATTACAATTGTGTAATGAATGGACAAAAGAGATTGTAAGAATGTCGTAGCGTGTACGCAGAAGGCCCTGGATTTGAATCTCGTCTGCAATGTGGGGATTTTTTTCCTTTGGACTCCCTCTCTGTTTAAAAAAATTGAGACAAAATTATATCTTTTTGTACTCAAATTTCATCTCTTTTGGAGAAATTGCCTAAACCTTTCCATGTTTCAGATTGTGGTTGTAACTTGTGTTTAATTGTTTTAGGACAGGGAGCAAGCTTGGCATTTCTCCTTTGATGCTGGCAGCCATGAATGGACACACAGCGGCTGTGAAGCTTCTCCTCGACATGGGCAGTGATATCAATGCACAGATTGAGACAAACAGGAATACAGCCCTAACTTTAGCCTGCTTTCAGGGACGGCATGAAGTGGTTAGCCTGTTGGTTGATCGAAAGGCTAATATTGAACATAGAGCAAAAGTAAGTACAATATTATCATTTCATGTCTTTTCATGATAACATGGATGCCATATTTGAAGCCTGATAATTGCTCAAAGATCTTAAAAATTACAATGTTGATATTATTTTGATACTTTTGAAATAAATAATTCAGATAAGAGCTGACAGAATATGTCTTATTTTGTAATAAGTGGAGTCATTTAATCTTTGGCTGACGGTCGTTGGAGATGAAAGATTGTTGTGACAATATGTGAATGGTTTTCTCAACACTTGTCTTGTTTTGTTGGTGTTTTTTGTTTGTTTGTTGTGATATGCATTTCACTAACATTTTTTTTAAATTGTGGAACAGACTGGTCTAACCCCCCTTATGGAAGCTGCTTCAGGGGGATATGTGGAGGTAGGAAGAGTTCTTTTAGACAAAGGGGCAGATGTCAATGCCCCACCAGTACCCTCGTCAAGAGACACAGCCCTCACCATTGCTGCAGATAAAGGGCATTACAGATTTGTTGAACTATTACTCCACAGGTATGTAGAGTTTTTAACATTTTTATCAGTTTTAAGTAAATGCACATAAATTTCAAATGAGAAACTGAAATTAGGAGAGCAAAAATGACAAGAATGAAAACAAAATAAATCACGTAATCTTATATGTATTCATTATGCACTCGGTGACATGATTTATAGTTAGTTCCTTTGACATTGTGGAGGCGGGGTTGCCGGGTGGTCTAGACTACGGACTTCTATGGCGAGGATCGTTTTTTCCTTGGGCAAGAAATTTTACTCCGTTTGCCTCACTTGACCCAGGTGTAGAAATGGGTACCAATTCTCAATCGAGTCTTGGGAAAGTATTCTGTGATAGACCAGCGTCCTATCCAGAAAGTGACAAATTGCCACTTGTCCGCTTCACGCTACCGAAACCAGGTTAAGCTCCGGCCCTATGAGCCTTCGAGGCTCTTAAGGACATACTACTACTACTACCTTTGACACTGTAATCATTTTGCTTACTGTTCTTTATTAGTTGCATATCAATGTCTTTTCTTTTCCTTTTGAATTAGAAATGCCGCTGTGGATGTCAAAAATAAAAAGGGCAATTCTCCTCTGTGGTTAGCATGCAATGGTAAGTTAAATACTTGTATTTAGCACTGTGTGTGTTATGAATTCTGTAACACTGCTTAGCGGTATTATGCTGTATGGATAACAAAACAAAACTGTTAACGGGGAGCTTCCATGGCTCAGTGGTCATGCCACTCGACTTCGGAGTGCGAATCCCGCAGAATTTTTATCTCTGGACCTTTCAGAGTTAAATGGCTCTTCCCTGGAGATTCATGTGGAATCTTCTCAACTTCTATTGAACCACCTTTGATATAACTCTCTTTCTCATCCAGTTCCCTTTTACCGTTACAGTGTAGGGCTATCACTATGAGGCTGGATTTCTCTGGATCAAGATATTAAGCCAAGCAGGTGATCAACCCACTGTGACCTTTGTGGTA
>JARBEQ010296961.1:0-17393 GCA_030265355.1 Tritonia tetraquetra
GCAACATGAAACAAATCAATAACAATAATGATGGTGTTTGTGTGGCTGCTAGATTGATATTATGGTGGCAACATGAAACAAATCAATAACAATAATGATGGTTTTGGTGTGGGTAGAACTGTTAATTGATATTATAGTGGCAACATGAAACAAATCAATAACGATGATGAAAACAACTTTAAACATTATAATGGTAATGGTGATGATGATGATAATGATGATGATGATAATAATTATAATAATGATTGTGATGGTTGTGGTGAAGATAATGATGATGATTCAATATCTCTAACAGCGTTTGGGAAATCGACCAGACTTGACCGAAGACGATGAAGCACGCATTGCCACAGCTTTACTGACCAAGAAGACTCCTCACAACAGGGCCTGGTATCGCATCAACGCTATTAGAAGCATGAGTGGTGGGCATAAGCTTGTCCCGTCAGTCTCAGAGAAACAGGCAGAGGTGCGTCAATTAAATTTATCCCAATTTGATTCATCCATACTGTTGTGGATAAACAGCTCTGGTTGTATTTTTACACAATCCCCAGTGCTACATGTTTTTTGTCGTATCTGTTGTTTGTTAGGTGAGGAAGGGTTATACCCGAAACGTTCTGTGTCATTTTGTTTAGTCCATTTGGAAGTTTTACATTTTCTTTACCTTTTTACCAAGTAAACAAGTGAGTGATTTTCAAACGGGCTCACTTTAAGAGTCCGTGTAAGACTAAATTAAATTTTATGACAAGAAAATGAATTGCATCTTGACACATAGGATATCATTACATTTGGTTGCATGCCAAAGTGAATTTGATAATGTCTCATAATATTGGATGGTTGATTTTGTTGAAAAGTTGTTTGTAATGAGGTGATATCATTTTGCTTTTAAATAATTTAATACTGAAGCACTTTCAAACCTACTTGCCCATTGACTTCAAACAAATCATTTAGTCACTAAAGAAAAAAAACTTTACACCAAAAGTTACTAAAAAGGCTATAGATAAAGAAAGAATGACAAAAGAACATTTTGGTTGCTTCCTTGCATATCATTTTTTTTTCTTTTATTGTGATCTGCTACACCTGTTAACAAGTGCAAAGTTGAGAAATGAAAATGAAAAAAATGAGAGAGAAGAGAGAGAGAGACAGAGAGAGAGAGAGAGAGAGAGAGATATAGAGACAGAGAGAGAGAGACAGAGACACAGTGAGAGTATATGATATGTAATTGGTATGATCATATATATTTAACCATGATATGTGTCTTTCATAATTCCTTAACAAAAAGTGTTGCTCACAATTATATGTAATTTCTAATCTACCCTCGTCTCATTAAAAAGCAAACAACTACATTGATTTTATTAAAAGAATTATTATTTTTAAATCGCTATCTCAGTTATTAAAACTATTGGAAGAAGGTGAAGATGTCGGCTCCACCATTTCCTTGGACATGACAACAGATGGAGGACGCAAAGCAGTCATTGAGTGGGCTGCTGCAGCCACAGCCGTGCTAGAGAGGGATGGGAGAGCAAAATTGACACTCATTAGACATGGAAATATAGACATAAGAGTTCTTGTACAGTAAGTGTGTTCATAAAATTCATTAAACTCCTGCCATTACTGTAGAGTATCATGGAAGCTATTTGTAATAGGTTCAGGAATAGTAAAGATCAACCCAGCATACCCATCCATGATTATTGTTGTTTTGGTTCCTCACAGTTATAGGAAGTGCAAAGTGCAAAAAGGGGACGTCCCTAGCTCAGTGGTCAAGCCAATGGACTTTGGACGGAGGACCAGGGTTCAAGTCCCGCCCGGTGTGGAATTTGTTCTCTGGACCTTTCAGAATTTTCAAGGCTCTGCCCTGGAGATTCACATGGAATCTTCTCAAGTTCTGTTGAACCGCCTTTGATATGACCTTTATGTGTAGAAAAGGCCGTTAAACTTCAAAGTTTAGAACTTTTAGAAGAGCAAAAATAACTCCGACCAAGACAACATTATTAAGAATGTTTGATTCCTCCGAAAATATTACAGGTGGATTTCAAGTGTAGTTTCAATGTCTAACCTACGAATATGGACAGCCAATCTGTCTCCCTATATATTGACATTAAGTATTATGTAAAAGTAACATATATACTGTAACTCTTATTTTGAATTGTCCTCTTCACTTCATAAAAAGAGACCTGTTCTTGCCTCTGAAGCGAAAGGTACCGGGTTCGATTCATGGCAGCGACACTGTCGGGTATGTTCCCCTGATCCTATTCAGGTAGGTGGGATCAAAGAACCTAGTCCTATCGGAGACGGACATATTCAGAGGTCCCGCGTGCATGTTGCGCACATTAAAGAACCCTTGGCAGTTGAAAATTGGTAAGAGTAGGCCGCAAGGTCGCTGTCCGGGCAAAATTGATTCCTACCACAAAGGTCACAGTGGGTTGATCACCTGGTTGGCTTAATATCTCGATCCAAGAAATCCAGCTTCATAGTGCTGGCCCTACACTGTAATGGTAAAAGGGAACTGGATAAGAAAGAAAGATATGTCACTAAAAATGATATGGAAAAAAATCAAATTCATAATGAATTCACACATAAAAATTGACTTGCTGGTGAAACGTTACATGGAGTTTATAAGAAAATGTTAGTCTAGAAAGTAAATGTAATGTTTCTTTTATTTCAGAGTTGAAACAATAGATGGCACTGCTACTGCTGGTTCAGATTACATAGCAATGAAGGAAACAATTGTATTTGAGCCAGGCCAGAATTCTAGAGCTATAGATATTGAAATTATTGATGACAATGACTGGGAACCTGATGAAATTTTCATGGTCAAGTTATCCATAGAGCCAAATCAAGCTTGTGAATTGGGAAAAAGATCTATCTGCAATATCACCATTGTTAATGATGATTGTAAGTATGGGCGTCATGTGTGCATGTTGCGTGGGATTTTTTTGTGTGCTATTCATCATAATGAATAATTAATATCCAGCTTTTCAAATATTTTATCTTCTCAGTTCACAACACACCTGCATTTATCGCTAACAAATACAACAATGTGTTTTCAGAGAAAGGCGTTTCACTGTTACAAAGCATGCTGCAGAAAAGAAAATCTGTAACTGTAAGAATATCTGCATTGTGTTGTTGGGTGTATTTGTGAATAGCTCTTTATTTGAACAAAATTCATGGCATAAGATTAATTGACAGATGGATAAGTCATGCCCCTTGTCATAGGTTTGAAATGACATCATTAGAATTTACCGAATGCTTTGGCTTTCCAGGTACAAAGATGTGTAAGTATATATATAATCAAAAGATCAACACTATGTTTGGCTGGGGAAAAACTGATAACTCTGTTTCGTTTTCACATAATATGGTGATTGGGATTATTTTAAACAACTGCTGTACAACTAACTGTGTTGAAATGCGCTCCTACTCAACTCCTTTTTTCTTTCTTTCTTACTTATTTACCTTCTACACTTTTGGTACCAGGCTTATATATTTAACAACCTTCTTCCACTGATTTCTATCACTAGTCTTCCTTTTTTATTCGGTTAGTTTACTTCCTCTCTTTTCTACAATATCTGAAATAACTTCATTTCAAATTTTCCTTGGCATACCTCTTGGCAATGTATCTTGTTGCTTACAGTCAAAACCTTTTGAGGGATTCTTTTATCGTTCATCTCGTTTAAATGTCCAAACCATCTTAATTGATTTCTTTCTATTCATAACTCTAGACTGTCTGTTTTAACTTCTCTGATTCTAGTATTTCTTATTTTGTCTCTTTTTGTTTTGCCTATTGTTCTTCTTAAAAAATTCATTTCCGCTCAGTTTTTTTTTATAGCTGAGGGGTTTACTACCAAGGCAACAGTAAATATTGTTATGGCCAAAACTTGGGCAACACCTAAAATGTGACGCTCATTGTGCTATTCAAGGTTCAGGGTACAGTGGGCTGATCACCTACTTGCCTTATCTACCTGATCCCAATTTTTTCCAGCTCCATGTTCAATCAACAACGCTGGACATGGAGCTGGCCACGACACCCCTCCTTGGGAGTATAATGTGGTTTGGATAACGAAACAAACAAGAATATTTACATAACCCAGAATAGCTTAACTGATTTATTCCATCCTTTGCAAAGTGGAATGAAGCCCCCCTTGGTTTATTTCCGCTTTTTGACTCATCTGATGCATCACCCCACCTTAGTATTTACCCTACAACTATTCACCTGTTTTAATCTTTCTGTTCAATGTAGGCCTACAATGATATGACTTCTACTTAAGTTATCTGACCTTGGTCTTTGTTTTTAATGGTCATTTTCCTCCATGTTTTCCGTTTCCCTATCAAGTACAGTCGACTTTGGTTAATCTCAACACAACGGGACCGTTGATGGCCCGAAGTTGCGATTAACTGTGACTTTTATATAGAATAAATTGATCCTTGTTTCTTGGGAAAAGTCGACTGTACATTCATATCTTCCTGTCTTTTGCTAATACAAGGAGATTATCTGCCCATTGCAGCATTGATCATTTCAGCGTGACATCTATAACATAACTGCATTTATTAGACTCCTTCATTTGTATTGTCTAGAAATTGAATCCATTAAAGTGATAGATAAGTGTAAACCTACTATAACAAGGAGTTAGATAGACGACTTTTGGGATTGAGCCTGATATAATGATCGCATATATAAGACATTATGCATAGATGAGAGAGAGAGGGGGGGGAGAGAGAGAGAGAGAGAGAGAGAGAGAGAGAGAGAGAGAGAGAGAGAGAGAGAGAGAGATACTTCAAATGGGTTAGGGACTCATAGACCTCACAAGACCTTGTGGAATGATGATGATGAGGATGAAGTGTTTCGACCCATCCAGCATTGCATTGTGTTGGACATGGATCAGCCTATTGCTATCACTTATTTACTAACTCAATCCTTTACAGATGCTGCAACAGATTGTAAATGTGTAAAAAAGACGAACCTACTTTGCATATTATCATTACTAACACTACATAAATCTTATTGATTAATTCTTAGAGAAATCAATTCTCATAAAGAGGATAACATTGATGTTTGTAATTTGTTTTCCTTTTGCCAAAAGGGAAAAAGTGACTGCCTTGACATTATTTTATTAAATGACTCAATGGTGAACATTTACTTTATCTGTATTATTTTATAATGCATAGGTACTAGAACTTACATTAAAGTTAAAGTGTTTGGGTTTTTGTCCCGTTTGCAATTTAAGACATGTAATTTACTCAATGTTTGCATGGATGTCCAAATCACAACAGGACTGTTGTATTTCACAAGATCGTCCATAATCTTCTGTTTCAACAAAATTTTGTTGTTTCTTTTTCAATTCCAACTTTGTTGGATATGTACTTAATGAGTTCTGTTTATGACCTTTTCTCCTTGTTGTAGTTTTATTCGGAAAGTATTGTATATGTATGATTTGTGACAAAACAATATTATGAGCATGTCTCAAGGCATTAACATGTATTTAATGATTGATTTGAATCTACGTGACCCGTTATAAGGTCACGTAGATTTGAATCCTTTCCTTTTCTTACCCTCCTTCAATTTTTTGATTTTCCTTTCTGAATCAGCTCCTGGATCATTTGAATTCTCCAAGCCATGTTTTGTGTTCAAGGAAAGTGCTGGCTCTGCTTTAGTGGAAGTGAGAAGGTTTGACGGGTGTGATGGTAAAGCCAGTGTCAAGTGGGAAACTAAAGATCAAGTCGGGAAGGGAGCAGCTGTTGGGGGACGTGATTACGAGTCGGGAAGCGGAGAATTGGTCTTTGAACATGGAGAGCTTACCAAAATGATTGAAGTTGTAATCATCGATGATCAGGTATGGCTGATAATGAAAAGCTAGCATTTATTTGTTTTGATAACATGCTATTCTTTTTGGGGTCCCAGTGGCGCAGAGGTATGGTTCTCGCCTCTGAAGTGAAAAGTACCGGGTTCGATTCCCGGCAGCGACAGGTATTTTTTCTCCTTGAAACTTGGTGAAAACCTATATGTCACTCCCCTGATTCTATTCAGGTAGGTGGGATCAAAGAACCTAGAGACGGACGATAAACTCGGAGGTCCCGCGTGCACGTTGCGCACGTTAAAGAACTCTTGGCAGTTGAAAATCGATAAGAGTAGACCGCAAGGCTGCTGTCCGGCCGCTGTCCGGACAAAATTAATTCCTACCACAAAGGCTAGTGGGTTGATCACCTGCTTGGCTTAATATCTTGATCCAAAGAAATCCAGCCTCATAATGCTGGCCCTACACTGTAATGGTAAAAGGGAACTGGATAAGAAAGAAAGAAAAAGCTACTCTTTTTACAGAACACATAATCCCCTTGTAGGAAACATTATATTTATTGAATATAAGAAATGTTTAAACTTATCATCTTAATTTTTAAGAGCACATAGGAGCTTATTTGAAAATGTTGAGCGATTTTAATTTCAAACACGCCTATTGTGGGTATTAAAAAATAATCAGTAAGAAGTAAATTGTGTAAATTGTAATGTTTACTTAATCATAGCATTGTCATCTCACCACAAGCATTCATCCTCCAAATATATGTTCTTTTAACCTATATATTTTATTCTAAAAACAGGACTATGAAAAAGATGAACATTTTGATGTCATTCTCACTGACTGCTCACCTGGATCAAGTTTAGGCTCTATAAAGAGAACTGTGGTCACCATTCTTAATGATGATGGTATGTTATGTGAGGATTTATGATGAAATATGAATTTGTTTCATTGTGATTTTGAGACAACCAGCTATTTAGGCTAACAAATTGAAATTGGTTTGACATTGTGTTCGTCACTCTAATTATGCAAAGACAGAAACAAGAATGCTATTAGTCATTGTTTTTAATAACATTATATATAATATCATGCTCTTGAAGTTAAAACAAATCTGAGGAACAATCTACAATTTGTTTCCCCCCCCCCTCCAACTTTTAGAATTCAAGGGTGTTGTGAGTCGTATAGTCAACCTGACCAATGCAAATCTAGATCAGATAAGTGTCAGCAAATCCACTTGGGGCAAACAGTTCTATGAAGCTATGAATGTTAATGGAGGAGATGTCAACGCTGCAACGACCATAGATTATGTCATGCATTTTTTAACTTTTGGATGGAAGGTAAGAATGAAAATTTAGTGTGTCATATAAAAATTCTCACTTATTGGCTTAGATTACAGGGTAACATTTTTAAAGATAAAACCATATGAAATATGATTTCAACTCAGGTGTTACAGGAAGTGTCATCCTTTATTCTCTGAATCAATTTCATGTGTGAAGTCTGTCACCTCAATTTCTATTGATACAGTATTGTACTTGTTATTTATTGTATTTATTGCCAAATCTCCCCTTCCCCTACCACACAAAAAACAACTAGAAGTTAAGTGTAATGAACTGATTATAAAATAGAATTGAAATTTTTTATATGAACCTTGTTATGTACATACAATATTTCACTGGCTTTGTTAATGAAACAATTGCGAAAATGTTTAATGTATTGATTAAGTGCATGGCATCCCTGATAACCCAATAACCGCCGGGCGTAGCTGTTCTAAAGGAAAACATTTTTATTTCTACTTAACTGATAAATTTCATGTCATTTATTTCTAGCAATAATTTGTAATGAGCTCTGACTTGGTTATTGTTTGTATTCTCTCTCACAGATTATCTTTGCTCTGGTCCCACCACCTCATATCTGGGGAGGATGGCTTGCTTTTTTCGTTTCATTGGGAATGATTGGTCTACTGACTGCTATTGTTGGAGATCTGGCATCCATCTTTGGCTGCCTCATTGGTCTGAAACCTGCAGTGACAGCCATCACGTTTGTGGCAATAGGGACAAGTTTGCCAGATCTCTTTGCCTCTAAGGCGGCCGCAGTAAATGAAGAGCATGCAGACAATTCAATAGGAAATGTTACAGGCAGCAATTCTGTCAATGTTTTTCTTGGTTTGGGGTTACCATGGACAATTGCAGCTATTTACTGGACCCTCGATGTGAGTTTTTCATTGCATTAATTTAAGTGTATAGCTCGTAACCTCAGATACAATAAGATCATTTGGCCCAATCTCATGATACCCATGGTCACATTAATAAATGTGAGGTCTTGGAAAGTGAAAGATAGGATTGTTTTACTGCAAATTTGTAATATGTACAAAATAATTGCAACACAATGACGACAGCAAATAAGTTGTTTTAGTCCTCTTTCAACGCTGATAATTATGTTCAACAATGCTTAGGTTGAAGTCACTTGAGTTGTTTTTATTAAGTCTTTGAAATGAGCACTGAGCTGAGTCAAGTCCAGCCCAACAGTTGTGTTAAACGACACATATGTTGATTTCTTTTCCATTCCTCCAACGATATCAACTTTGAGTGGCAAAATCTGCTCAGTTTCCTTATAGAAAGTTATAGCTGAGGGGTTTACCACTGTTATGGCCAAAACTTGGGCAACACCTAAAATTGTGACGCTCATTGTGTCATTCAAGGTTTGGGCACAGTGGGCTGATCACCAGCTTGCCTTGTCTACCTGATCCAGTTTTCCAGTACTGTGTTCAGCAATGCTGGACATGGAGCTGGCCACGACACTCCTTTTGCGGGTAAAATGTGGTTTGGATAAAAATAAACAAAAAAACTATGACTTGACAAAGGGATGGTTTATTATTATCCTAGATATCAGATTATGGATTAACATGTAGTCTTTGTTTTGTCACCTGGATAAAACAGACCAATAGCATAAACATTTTCGATAATTGCATTATATATAAAACTTTAAAGGAGTTTCATTGTTTCTCTATTGCAGGGGAAAACTTTTGAAGTTCCAGCAGGAACTTTGAGTTTCAGTGTCATCCTTTACTCAGTCTTTGCAACGGGGACGATCATTGTTCTCATGCTTAGGAGAGTTCTGCCAGTGTTTGGAAAGGGAGAGTTAGGAGGACCCAAGATTCCAAAGGCTGTTTGTGCTGTCATACTTGTTCTATTCTGGATAATTTATGTTTTGCTTTCATCTCTTAATTCATATGAATACATAAAAACCGATTTTTAGATTGTTTATCATCAAAGTTATGATAGATAGTTTCATTTATATTTATCATAACAATTTAGTGAGCATTTAATCCTTTTTTAGATTGACAGAAAAGGAGATTACCTTACTCTTTTCTTTTTTTTAAACATAGCCTTATTGGTTGAGGCCTTTTCTTCTACATCACTTCATTCAAAATCCCATTCTCCTTAATTTAAATTTTCTGTTACTGTTACTTTCGTGAACCATTCCTGAAATGCAGGACATTTCCAAACTCTATAAAATTTCACCAAAGAAGGTTTACCAGTTATGTTAACAGAACACATATTGATAGATAGAATTTCTTTTCCTAATACCATGACTGCTGTTATCTGGCATCCTTGTTCTTGTGATTATTATTATTTTCCTTTTTATGTTTGTGTGTATTTACTGTTACAATATCTAACATAATCCAAAGTGTTTATTGCACTGTGCTATTTCAAATTAAATGGAGAGGTAAAAATATAGTTCTCAAACTAAAACCCTTCAGTTTTGATGACTGTGGTTTAGTGATAGTAGACTTTTGTTTCTGGCTTGTGTAGTGCATTGAGGGATAAAGTCTAGCAACATCAATTTTGAGGCAATCGGAATGGTTTTTTTTTTTCATTTCCAGCTTTGTTTAAGGCTAATCTATTAAAAACAGAGCTGACTGGAGTGCTCTGTACATTGTTATGATATATGTATACCGAGAAGAAAATGTGTTATAAGAATGTTTTCTTGATGATTGATTTTTTATATTGTCTTTCACACATTTTAAGCCTTATTTATAAATCTGTCAATACATTACATTAATCAAATCTACCCCTTGCTGATTTTTGACATTCTGTATGGCTTTCAAGGAGTATACACATTTTACAAAGTACTCTTTTGATACCCAAAATAAAAATGTATTTTTGCAATTGTCACAATCGTGGCAGACATTTTGTCTTTGGTATCAACCATGGAGATCGCTATCTGCTACAGATTGCCAAATTCTGCAAAAGTCATGAAATATTCATGAACAATCAGACTAAAAATGGAAACTTTCAATCTCTCTCGCATTCAATGAAACATAGAAATATCAATTTTGCTAAAAATGAAATGTTTACCAGAATGTATGACTATTTTATTGTTATTACTACTATTAGATATACCAAGTTTGCTGTTTACTATGGTTCCATAACTTTTTAATTTTATTTTGGATGCATTAAGGATTGCACTTATATTGAATTTTAATATAATGAAAATGGAGCTGGCACTGATAATAATAATATGGGTAAACAAGGACAGAATGTGTGACAGAGCCTGAAAAATTAACCTTATTCTTATTTGTTTTGCCACTGCCACACATTCTTTCCTTGTTCATTGAATTTTAGAATGTGCTCTTCTAGCACACTGGTTACAACTAGAGCTGTACTGAGCATATAATTATTGTAATTTATAATACTCTAGTCTTTGTGTTATTAGCTGAATTGAGCTTGTGTGCAGTATGAATTTACAGGTTATATTAATGGATGCTAGTCAATATGTTTCTACTTGACCCTTGAACATTTTAAGCATTCACAATACTGTGGCTCATATACAGTACCCTGCTTGAAGCAGACTGCAGAATAATCATTCTTGTACTTGTATGGTTGTCATTGATTACGTTACTGTGAGACTGAGAGGCATCTATTTAACAGCTAGCTTACTTGAAAAAGCATACAGTAGAACTCAGACTCAAAGAACACCTTGCATTCAGCGAACAGAGAAAAATTCCTGTTTTTTTCCTTCATTAACTTAGGTAAAATATCTTTTATCGAACGAACTAATCTCAACGAACCAGAAGTGTAGGCAAGCTCACAAAAAATTGCTGCTCTACTTAGACATCTAGTTAAAATTCGAACTACAAAAGGTCTGCTGTCAGCTGACAAGAAACAAAACTATAGAAATGTACCTCAATCAAAAACAAAAACACCTTCACCTCCGACTTGCCTACGATTTTGCTACACAGGTCCTTGCAGAAGGTTTGTAAAAACAAGGGAAGTAATCATGTAGTAATTTGACTTTGTTTAGTTACTTCCCTTGTGGGGCTTATGCTCTTGGCTCCAACGAACCCTGCATTCCAATGAACTGTTAAAACTGACCGAGCTAGTTCGTTGAGTCCCAAGTTCTACTGTATTTACTATCCTGAGAAAAGATATCTATTTTCTAGTTTTAACTCATTGTGACCGCAATTATTTTCACTGTTGGATGTAATTATTTTAAAAACTTGAAATTCATAGAGAAGTCGGTGTAGGTACAAAACAAATAAATGTATACTTAGATGAAATTAAAGGTAATTGATTCGGGATGAATAATAATATTAGAGAAAAAGAACCCCCCAAAATACATTCTAAACATGTTTTGAGTGTTTGAAAGTATTATGTAATTTGTTACGTCGACCGCACTGCCTCTAGTGCACAATGGGTTAAAATAATATGAAGCAGGTAAGATGAAGAAAGAATAATTCAAAATTTGTGTTGTTTGTTTCTTTTAACCATGTGATTTCCTTTTATATTATTATTACTTTTATTGGTGGCCTAACACCAAGTACTGTGTGAAATTGTTATGCAAGTGTTCTTGTATTACACAGACACCACTTTGTTGTCATCAGAAGAGTAAGAGAAACATAAACGTGATATATATTTATGATTATACTGTTATTTTGTCAAGCTCGTTTTATGACATGTCTGTGATACTTCATAATTTCATTTCATCGTTTTTATTGCACAGCTACCCAATTATGCAATCCAACCCTGTCATAGCACCATCCTTTTCATCAAATTTCCTTTGTCTACATCAGAACAGTTGCATACGACACCGGAAATTTCTATGATTTTAGATTAAATTTTGTAACAATGATAAAGTGTTGAAATAGGCATTTCTTTTTCGTATCGTTGATGACATTTTGTCATGAATGATGAATGCCTTCTAATATCTATTTGTGACAAAAAAAAATCTAATCAAATACTAACTAAATCAAATTTAATGCAATCTGTCTCAAATTCATTACTCTGTCCTTGTAATTAAATAAACAAACATCTTGTAGTACCATGAAATGTGTGTACATACTTCCTCTTTGTTCCATAACAATAAGTCGTTTGTTAATGATGATCTCATTTCTTCTACTCTTAATATCTTTGGAATAACTTCTTCCAATGTCTTCTTTAATTTGGAAGGTTAAAAATGCCACATGTTAGTAGTTAGGTTTTACCACTCTACTGTGTACTGAATTAAAGAATCTACCAAATGAAAATTTCACCCAAGGTGGCAAATTTCTCCTTTCTTATTATATGCAGAGGGGTGACCACAAGGGCTATATTAATTTATTGGACTTGCTTATGATTAATACTACTCAGTGTATTGCTCATGGGCTGATCTCCGTGTCTGAAATTCTTTGATCCACAGCGTTTCCAACCCTGTGTTTAGCCATGCTTGGTGGTCGGGGTGCCTGCGTTTGGTATCTTGCGTGCCTTCCATGACTGAAAGTGGGGTTGGCCTTTCGTCAATGGCTAGGACAATTAACACATTATGGTGTAGGCAATTTGAAAATGATTTGCAAATTGCAATACAGTCAAACCTTGTTATATCGCTAACTTTGGGACCAAAAGAAAGTTGCTGTGGAAATGAGATTTAATGAGGTTTACTGTACCTACTATTAGTATTTGTGTTGATTGTAATTTTTTTGCAATATCATCGCAGGTATAATAAGCTTAATAGAGTAATGGTAGTCAAAGCTGCTTAAGTCCAATTCAAGGGAGGCAAAAGAAATCACACTACAGTTCACTTCATTTGTGTGTAAGATTTAAATTTTAATGCAGTCCTGATTTTTTCCCAAATAATCATTTTGTTTGTTTGATCGAACCCCAATACTACCACAGAGCAGTATGTTGGGGTCAGCCCTATGTTCAGCCACGAAAGGCACATAAGATACCTAATGCCAGAAATGCAGGCACCCTGACCACCAAACACAGAACTTTTTGGATCAGAGTCTCAGACAAGCAGGTGATGAGCCCACTGTTACGACCAAAATATACAATTTCATGGTTGGCAAGTCTGTATTTTTCTTAAATAGGACATACAGGTTTCCCCGCACTTAAATAATAGTCCTCTTCCCTGATACCACAGCTGCGACTTTTTCAGAAGATCACAAATTCAAATAAAAACACTGACTTTTTAATTTTAAGGGTTAAAATGACTCTACCAAGTATCTAGTTTAGACTTAAAGCGCAGTAGTAGCTTTATGCTTATACTTATAAAAATCAACAGTGGCGACTATGCTGATTTTAGGTGTTGACAAATTATTTCACCAACCTGTAATTCAGGTTTGCTGTTTCATAACAATAACATGCCAGGGTGCGTCCCTAGCTCAGTGGTCAAGCCACTAGCATGGAGGACCAACCAGGGTTCAAGTCCCACCTGGCAGAATTTTTTCTCTGCCCTGGAGATTCACCTGCTCAAGCTTTAAAAAAAACGGGCTGTGCATCTTTTATAATAAAAACTATTAAACTGCTAAAGTATAGATCCACCATGGTACTTTTATATAGAAAAGTACTAAACTGCTACCCTACAATGTACATCTTTTTAAAATTTGATTCCGGATCTACTTTCATACTGCTAGATCTACCAGACAGCGAGCACCAGCATTTTTTTGTTATGCTTTTTTGTTGTGAAATTTCTCATGATGAGCAAGTCAGGAAAAACAGAGCTGTTGGATTGTGTTCTTGACGAATTAAATGTGCAACGGGGTTCAAAAAAATTGATCTCAAAAGCGGACCTCAGCGGAGGGGGGAGTACAAGAAAGCTGACTGTAGGCTGACAAGGGGGGGGGGGGGTAAAAAAATCAGCCGGATGTCATTAAAGAACGGTCCCCAAGTAACCTGATTTTGCTCGATAATCCTGTGATACTAGTTGACTTCGCTTAATCACAACTTTTCCCAAGAAACAGAATTAATTTTATTAAAAAGTCACTGGTTAATCGCAAAGCTGGTGACAACATGCCTCACATTTTCAGCTTTCACACTGCTAAGCGATGATCGCATGTCTCCATTGTCATTATCTAACTGTAACGATACAATAGCTGTAACTGATTGTGGGACTCAAGACAGCTGCAACCGCGTCCCTAGCCGACAAGGAATGACAACACGCGTTGGGTCTCATCACTGGCTATTGGATCATCTTTGATTACACAATCAAAAGACTTTCGGATTCCTTGCCAGTGAGGATACTGCAACAGCAGATACACCTAGTCATCAAGTAGTGAAATTACTGGGCCCACAGCACCCCGAAAAAATTGGCCACTCCTGTCATGTTGCGATTATGCAGGATTGACTGTATATAAAAAAAATGAAAGTAACAATACACCCTAAGAGCTTAGACTATCTAATAGTACAAGAACCAGCCAAATATCAATAGCTTTTACATATTGGTTTATTAAAAAATAACATTTTCAACACACAAATTGTAAAATACACAAGAATGTGAAAAGCGCATCATTCATACCTTTCCATACACACACATATACTACAATCATTCAAATAAAATCTTTTTCTCTTCCCTGATCAACTAAAATGATGAAATGAAAAGTTAATGCAGTACAAATTTCTTTACTTTTACTGCTAGGGAACAGAATAATCATTCTTAGATTAAAAGACGTTCAATGCTGTTCTGAATGGTACGAATCTGGTTGCGTAGCTGAGATCCTTCTTTTTGGATTACGGAACAAGCAATCACAGGACGAGAGACTCCACAGGCTCTTCCTAATGCTGTAGATCAAAAAAAAAAATAGAATGTTTAAAAATTAACGTATAAATGATTTACTAGAATGTGATCTTGTCTATCAAACATACATTCCATTGCACTCCAAACTATGACTTTGCTTCTAATGAAAGAAGGATATCTCAACTGGAGGGGTTGTTGGAAGGCTGATTTGTTTTTAAATCAATATGTGCAATTTTCCTCACTACATCTCACTCACCCTTGCTTACATTTTCTGTACCATGCTTCAAAAATAAACTTCTACAGACAAAAAATAACTAAATAAACAATTGAATCACAGTGATAATTTCTTATTTTGAGTTCTAGTCCTACTACAAAAGTGTGAAATTTTGTTCTCCAAATCTCTCCTCTATTTAGACATTCCAGCGCAAACAATACAATCGCGTTGGTTCGTCACTGGTTATTAAATCGTCCATTACACAATCAAAATACTTTCTGACTCCTTGCTAGTCTGCCAACTCAAAGTTCTTTTTCTTGTTTTAGGCCACCCATAGACTGCTAGGAAAGATATGTAGTCCATGGGTGGCACTCACCCGTTGGTGAACAGAGGGCCTATTTTATAAACCCCAGATCAACATGGGTAGAGATAGAAAGAGAGCAAGATCAGACAAGATGCCACCCATGGACTACTAGGAAAGACACGTAGTTCATGGGTTGCACCCAATGTTGATGAACAGAGAACCTATTTATATTACCCTGGGTCAATCACTTTTACATAAACGACAAATAGTTTAACATCAAAAAAAAAATGTACCTTGTTTGGACTTGACAAAGATGTATGGAACATTCTGGGGATAAAATAAAGTCATTGTAAATTGACGAAACTACATCCAATGATTCTGGGCTCTAGAAATAAATCGCACACTTGAAAATAAAGATAAGGCTGAAGAGCACTGTATGCAGACTGATGAATCTTTCTTTCGTATTTCCTGGTCTATCTTTCAGTGCCAAGTTAACAAGGTGCTAGCTAGCACACAAAAAGCCTGAAGCTCAACTTGACTAAGACAAAAAGGCGGAATGGCCATAAATGTAACTTTAACTACTGATGTAAAATAAAGCTCAGTGTTAAACAGGCAGGTTCTTTAAAAAACAAGACGAAAAATCTTGACGGTGTGAAAAAACGGAAATCTGTCTTGCCCCACTCTCTATTTCAATTTTTTTCTTTACATCAACTTAAGTTATTTCTCTATAATATCAGATATGACCGTCCACATTTTCCTAGAGGTCAACCTCGTGGTTTAGTTCCTATAGCTTTACATTCAAATATCACTTTAAGGATTCTCTGCTCACTAATTCTGTTTACATGCCCAAACCATCTTGATTTACTAAATGAATCTACATGACAAGGGAAACCACCCCAAAAAATCAAGGGGCTGTTAATATGGGCTTCTTAATGTAGGGTGCCTGTATATGAAAACCATGTTTTGTTTACATAGAGGCTCTAATAAACCATAAATAAATCAAACAGCTGTTATGAAATTGTTCATAAAAGAATTATAAGAAGTTCAACCACTAGACGAAAGATTAATGTCTGGTAGTTCAGAGGCTATAAATCTAAAAATAATTTTTATCTTTCTCAGTAATTGCACATCTTCATAAATATTGATAAAACTTTTTCACACATCACTTACAATATGAATGTAAATATCCTCTCACTCTGCAGAAATGATTTAATAACATCCTTTAATTAGCTTACAAAATTATCATCCATTCCCTCTTTTTTAAATAACCAACTAAAAATGTTTTAACTTGAACAAATGTTGGCTATCAACAATATACCCCCAGTTAATCTGCCGATCCTGTCAGAATGCTAGTACTGAAGCGCTTAACAGGCAGCTCATTTTGTATACTCCGCATGCAGTCGAGAAGGATACAGGAGTGTTATGGTCTGCCGGGGTAAACTATACATTGTGGATATCTTTCTTTCTTTCTTATCCAGTTCCCTTTTACCATTACAGTGTAGGGCCAGCACTATGAGTGCTGGATTTCTGTGGACCAAGATATTAAGCCAAGCAGGTGATCAACCCACTGTGAACATTGTGGATATCCGCTATGTAAATGCTATAATTTACTTCTTTTATCTTAATCAGCATCCTTACAATTCTTAAATCTATTGATAGAATGCCAAAATTGACCAATCATAATTCATGCCAAACCCTGTCATTTCACTCACCTTATCTTCACAAAGCAAAGGAAGATGAAGCAGAATTTCAATGGGTTCTGCATCAGCAGTTAGCACAATAAACTCTGAAAGACCCCGGTTCAAGGTCTTTGTGGCTGCAAATGAAAAAAGAAATAAAGAACTGATCACAGGGTGTTGAATTACTAATATTGTATTTCCAAAGTATCTAGTTAACCCCTGTACCGCTTACGCACAACTTGTTTGACAAGCGAGGTGACTAACTCTCACGCGCTCGCACCACATGAAGGGTGGCGACCTCTACCTTTATGATGGAAGTTTCCAATTTACTATTAATAGCAATCATACCACCTCTCCTTTATGGCACACCTTGTTGTGGTGGAGAGGCTTGAGTGGTCTAATGACTTTGAGGGCTATACCAAACA
>JARBEQ010297071.1:0-17391 GCA_030265355.1 Tritonia tetraquetra
CAGAGAAATCCAGCCTCATAGTGCTGGCCCTACACTGTAATGGTAAAAGGGAATTGGATAAGAAAGAAAGAAATGTAGAGCAAATGAATGTCTTACTCATAAATATTGTCAAGCTGTTAGTGTTGGTTTTAGTTTGGGGTTTTTTCTTGTTTTTTGTTTGTTTGTATGCTTGTGTTTTTTTTTACATCTAACAGAATAACATAATACGTTTTCGATTAGTATATTATCAAATAATGTATCCCTAAATAATTCATCATATGAAATCCACAGGTATATGATGCTGCCCGAATGTTTAGTGTATCCCTCATTCCATCCTTGAAGATCCTCCATTCCAGCGGTAGGCAAGAGGGAAAATGACATCTCTGAAGTAACGCGTCACATTGGATAACAAGTCTTGGACAAACAAACGCCCAATGCCAAAGGATTAGGGAGATGTGGCTCAGCGCTTTTGGTGCATGGATTGCATTTCTATCCATCGTTAAGGTAAGGGGGAATCACTCACCTTTTGCACGTGGATATTATTCTTGACCATCGTTAAGGTAGGTAACTTAGAATAGAACAAAGTTTGCAGTCTCTTGGATGAGAGACAACTTATAATCCAAACTAAAAAATTAATATGAATTATCCTTTGTGTGCTTTGCGAGGAAAAGAGCAAAGTATTAGTAAACTATTTGAGAAACACCCCAGGTAAAATAGTAATGAACGGAGAACAGCTAGAAGTTGACGGATAAATATTTTAGTGCCAATCAGTAGTGGAAATCAAGTCAATGTTGGCCATGGATCGTTTGGAGAAACAGTGAGATCTGTTTCTCAACAAAAATGAAACTATACAAGTCCTTGGTGTTGTCAATATTGCTATATGGGTGCGAAAGACGGACCATGACAACAGAAACGACCAGAAGGGTCTAAACGTTTTAAACCAAGTGTTTTCGGTTGCTCCTGTGAATATCTTGGAAGAACTGAATGAAGAACGATTACGTATATAGTTCAGTAAATCAGTTGGCCGGTCCACAGGAACCACTGCTTGCAATTATTTTAAAAAAGGGAAGCTGTCATGGTTTGGACACGTGTCACACCACAACGTCCTGCCAAAACGGTTCTAATGGGACACTAGAAGATGGAGATAATCCAAGTGTTGGATGGACAACATCAAAGACTGGACACGCCTGGACAGTCCAATCCTCCTGAGGAAAGCAGAAAATAGGAGGACGGAGTGGTGCAGACTGACCAGTCGATCATCACTCATGTCTCCTCTACGACCATCCCGGTCGAGAGAATGAAGAGGTATCCTCTGTGTGTTTTGTGTAATCATTTCTATTCATTCAGGTTTTTTGTAGATACCCAACCTTCTCGTTACCCTCTTCTTTCTCCAATCCCCCCCCCCCCCCCAATCCCTTTCTCCGCCTTTAAATCAATTTTGAAATACATCAATCCAGTTCCTCTCCGCGGAGGATGAAATCCGCTTCTGTTAGGGTACCTTTCCGTTTTCAGGTCTACCTGCAGTCTGAATGTTTCCAATAACAACAGTATTACAAAATCTGTGTTGATACGGCTCTCTACACACGTAAACAAACAAGTCACCCATCAGGCAACCTTGGACACTTCTATGAAAAGCATCATTACCTCCATTTCGCTCGCTCTTCACGGATCACGTCTCTTTAATAGAATCCTGTCTTGATACGCCTACTTCCGTATTTTCAATTGTCGGATGCTCTTTCTGTTTGCTCACAAAATCTTAACGGATCAACATGAAGAGACTGCTGTCTTGTTTGGTCTCTCAAGTTGGCAAATGGCTCAGCAATGTCAAGAGAATTCCAATGGGAGGTCACCAATTTCTTTTTTCTGTTTTCTCTGCTCGGTTATACGTTTCCTGTCTAAACATGGCGGGAATAGAATAGGAAATACGTGAATTATTACAAAGGCTGAATGAAGCATTGTTGTGAAGTAATTCTTGCTTGTTTTCTATTTTTGTCACAAACTCGTTAGAAATTCAAACAAAGCGTGAGGGTATTTCAAGTCAGTGCAGCAAAATAATCAAAAAGGTGTACCATTGTTATATCAATGCCAAAACCCTGATAAATGGGAGTTCCTGATAGAATGCATGATGGGTAAATTTGGAAAAGCTCGTTCACTAGCAAACCCGTATTTCCCGTACACATTAAGCGTTATCGGTTCTTAACTTTTATTATTTGTGTAATGATTTTCTAAACAATTGAATATTCTCAATTTGCTGATAACATACATTTTTTGCTAGTAACTACTATCCTCTTGCTAGTATGACAAACCGCTTTCGGACATATTTCACGGATACAATTTCGGACGGTCATATCTGGGTTAGGCCTAAACCGGGTATACTTCTTGCTGTCATTGCAGGACGGAATCTGTCTTGCATATGGATATGATGAATGTACCGGTCTTGTCTTTGTGTTGTTACTCGTGGTCTGTCCCCTCTATGACGGTCGCCTGTTATTCCAGTGGCTGTGTAAACCGTCCACATGCAACCATTAGTGTTTATATATTGACATTAAAACGTTAGGAAACCTCGCGCTGTGTTCTACCTGATTGCAACAGTCGATCGCCAATGCAACGTTCATGTTCTCTCAATCGTGGCATCTTCAAAATCTGTCACAACCCGTGAAAGTTAGTGTTTATTTTAAATGGTAAGATGTAAACAAAGTGAACGACACACTAAAACATTTTAACATAAGAATACGGTTAACAATAGATAACAAATTCATGTTAGCAGTGGTCTGTAGAGTTATCTCCCGTTAAAGGCTTAGTTTCCTCGGAAAACTCGAGCAATGGATGATATTATGTACTCACCAAGGCTATGTGCCAAATATGGGCATGACTAGTTGACATGTTGCCGAATTATGTAGAGGTATATAATATCAGTTCAAAAGACTGCTTGTATACAAAACTGAAGACCAAAATATTTAATAGCTGGGTCCAACGATTAGACACACGTTAATTTCCCACACGGTGAATTTACATAGGGCTATATCTATATAATAAGTGATCCGAGTGGATCCGTATGTGAAGAGGTTCCGAGGAAGGGTTGTTTTGTAATGGAGCCCTTTTTTAGTCAAAGTGTAAAATGTGATGTTTGGGGAGTTGGATATGAATATTTGTTTATTCTACTGAACCCATTAATATAGCATACAGTGGCGGTTGGCTCTGGTGGTAAAGCGAGGGACTGACACTGGTAAGGTGGAATTCCCATTGACAGACGTTGGTTTGGTTATCACAATGGCCTATACACTTTTCTTCTGTATGGCTTTTTCTGCTACAACCACATTGTTATCCTTTCTCCAGTGCCATTAATACCGCAATGCATTATGGGAACAGCTCCTTGTTCTACCATTAATGATTTGATTGAGAGGTTGTCTGGTCCAGTAGTCATGACACGATTCATTTTTTTCAAAACGTATTCTATTTCTTCTTCGAGGATTGGTGGGCCATCCATGTTTGTTTTCTGTTTTAAGTTTTGCCCCTCAGTTGTCATGGAACAGTTCTTCTACACACTCAGACCACCGATTATCCTTGTCTATCTCCGTCTGAGGAGTTTGTCGAACCATGTGTTAGACATAATAATTCGGGCTCCTTGCACCGTTCGACTAGCTTTTCTCCACGTTCATTCACACCCCCAAGACCATGAGGGCCAACCGTATGGTCAATTCTCTCGTTTCCAATGTTGGCATTGAAATCACCCAGAACAATGTTCTGAGATCCTATTTGACGTCTATTGCTTTACCCGCGTCGTCATAAAACATTTTTATTGCGTTTTTCCGTGTGTTGAAATGTTGGGGCGTATGCTTGTATAACGTTATATGTCAAAGGCTTGTCGTGTAACTTAGCCAGAATGACACGATCCGAAAGAGCCCAATAACCTTTGAATCATTTTGCCATTTCCGCATCCAAGATGATGCCCACTCCTCTTTCATGTTGATCTCCTCTTGAGTATAATATTTTGAATTCATTAGTCGTGATAGACCGCATCCTTTTCATCTAACCTCTGAAAGGCCTAGTGTATATTCATTCGTTTCATCTCCTTCTTGACATTATCCAGCTGCTTGCCCTTCTGGAGCATGGTTGTTACATCCCACATCCCTATGCTTGGTATGTTTTGTTTATGCTGCAGCAAGCATAAAACACACCAAAAAAAACATAAACAAACAAATGATTCGTATCATGTAGCGTCTTTAATTTTACTTTCCTCAATTATACCCCCTTCATCCATTTAAAATGCAATGTAAAGCTATGTGTTTGCTTTTGCACTGACCCCAACTCATATCTACCTGGAATTACTGACCTTATCAATGCGAGCATGTTTTAACAAGACCAACCTCTATTCATGTTTGAATACCTTTAACGTTCTGTATTGACTTGATATTCTCATGACCTCCGCTGGTCACAGAGGAGAGAAGACTTCACAGACTAAGGGGTTTTAAAACACACACAACAAGTTTAAACGAAGGTTGGTAGAAAACAAGCATGTCAATTGACGAACCTTCAATTTGAACCAATGTTCGATGTGCTCTTTGATCAGGAGAAAGTTCAACTAACGAGTATTATTTTCTTTAATTATTTGAATGTACAATTGGGCCATTTATGTGCCGAATTATCCTATGGATCGCCTTATGCGGCAATATCGGCTCAGTTTTCTTATAGCGAAAGGGGTTTAAAACATTATTATGGCCAAAACTTGGGCAGGACCTAATAGTGATAATAATAATAATAACATTTTTAATAATAATAATGATCATGATTTTTTTTTAAACTATGACGATGATGATGACGACGACGACGATGACGACGACGACGACGATGATGATGATGATGATGATGATGATGATGATTATGATTGAAATAACAATAAGATGATTATCATAATAGTTATGATATTATAAAAGACAAGTACATTGATGGAAAGATGCATGGAGAGATAGTGTATTATAGAAAAATAGATAGATTGCAAATAGATAGACATGCATATGTTTTTAATATGTTAAATGAGAGATTAGATGGACAAATAGACACTTCGAAATAAGAGAAACTATTCCTTTTCATTATCATTTGTCTATATATTCATTCATCTATCTATATATCTGTCTATTTGTACTTGCGTGTATATAACGTGTCTATCTATTTATCTTTTCATATTACCATATCTCTATAGCTGTCAAACGATAGAATACACTTTATTGTGCGCGCGCGCACACACGCCTGTACACATAGTTTACATACATTCCTGTATTGTGACATTTGAAACCATGGCTTTCCTCAAACATTCTTTTGTGGTCACCTCATCCCCGAGGAAGGTCGTTATGTTGACAATCATGAATAGCCCTGTTGACAAAGAAATCATTATATCTTGCATAGCATTATACATTTCATTATTTTGTTACAACCTAATATTACATTTTCTCACGTGTGTAAGGCCCTTCATGTTTTATATTTTGGCTTTTTTTCAGTTCATGAAACAAAGGAACCTTATGTCTAATTAAAAATTATGCATCATAGTTTTTAAGAACAGAGATAGAAAATATGATTCATCGCAGATCTATCCGAATGATTCACAATGATCCAACAGAGACAGTTTTTGTTATGGCTCTGACCCTGTAAATTCCTTTTGGAATCACGTTCTATCGGAGACGGACTATAAACCAGAAATTCTGAATTGTATAAAACACATATCTTTCTAAATAATGCAAGCTGATTCTAGACTGAACTTTCTATCTAAAATGATGAATCATAATATGTATTTGGATAAAAAAAAAAGAACGTACTAGCCACGAAAGTGTTATCACTTTCTGTTCCTGGTTTCTTTGTGAGATCCTCTAAAGCTTCTTATCTGGCTTCCTGTCAACCAGATATATAAGGATTTAGTATACCGCTTTCTTCTTATTATCTTCAATAGAAATATGATATAATTCATTTATTCAACGATTGTTATTGCATTTTTATGTTGTCTTTCTAGTGTCAGACCCCGCCCGTTAGATGCACCAACCATCTGACGCGGGTTACCTTGGAAGTGTCTCCTCTACTCCTCTCCTCCATCTGTGCTGACAACTCGCCAACGCAAATCCTCATTTCGTCTGATACAGGATTTAGGTAAGAGTTACTTTTTCTTATTCTATAATGTTAACCCTCTCCACTTGGTGGAGCTCGTATTTAACCAAGTCTATGTCTCACCAATGAGACAGATTGTGACATTCACAAACAAATAGTCATAACATCTTAGAGGCCAAATGAGTCTTTCTATGTTATCACCAGTATACCGTGCCATATATATAGTAAGCCTCCATACTCTCCCCTACAAACACCCCACCCACCCACTATCACATCTCCCACCCCCTTACAAGTCTACGACAAGCAGGTGATAATCTTAGTACGGTATAAATACAATGGGCTTGTCTTGGGTGTTGGTGTGTGGGCGAGAAGTGTCTTTTAAAGATTTTGTTTTGAATTTTGCCAGGTTTGGTTCCTACTCCTTACAATTTCAAAATGACGTGTGATTTTAACCTGCCCCTGGTAAACAACGGGCCTTTTGTTTTTTTCGACCCCGCCCAAGAGAGCTGACACATCTACTCCATTCACTATGACTCACACTTCGCACCTTCGTACATCGTAAAAAGCATATGGAAGTGTTGTTGTGTCTTGGTCCTTCGATGGCGCCGTTAGAATCGCGTCATTTCGAAGTGCATCTCGGATTCAGGCCAAAGAATATTTACCATTGTCTTAGTTCTAAGCACAGAATGACATCGACACTTCAGGCGTTGCTTTGAGTTAGGGATTACAAAAAAAACGGTTGTCGGGTTATTTTTGGAATATATTCGTTCTTTCTATATTTGAACATGGGTTGACTCTTTCGCTGCAAAGACGATTGAATGAGGACGTTGTTTGTTGCTGTTGTTGATCTTAATATCATTGCTCTTGTTTATCTTGATATCACTAATGTTGTTCATGTTGTTGCTGTTGGGACTATTGCTTCTTCTGTTAGTTTGGGGTTTGTTATGCTGCAAAACATTAAATGCGCATGCGTGAGATAGCCAATGATGTCAGTTTTCCAAAGAAAAAAATAGCTGGTGTCCAGTGCCCGGACATCATCACGCCTCTATCGTTTCCCCCCAAACCTTATGCATGGATCATCATATTATTTGTTTTCACTGCTTCACCCCATGTCTGTATATTCAAGATATTGTGCGTGTCTGTGTAATACCCTTTCGCTCCCACCGTTTCTAACTCCCTTCTCGACTTCTTGCGGGGATATTGGCAAGGGTCAAAGTAGTGTGAAGTAGGCTGACAATAAATACCAGTTTCCAACGAATGTGTGGGAAAATGTGGGATGAATAAATAACAGTAAAATTGGAAGAAAGGGCTTAAGTGGTAAAATCTGCTGTCTACACGTATAGCTGAAGGATGTACCGCATAGACAAAAGTAAATATTGTTGGCTATAATTTTCGCAACACCTAAAAATGTATACTCACGTCCAAAAGATACGCCAAAGCTCAGTGGTCGATATTTTGTGTTTGCTATGTGAGAAACCCGTGATTTTTGGAATTAAGTGAGATCACACCGTGAGCTTGTGGTTCTTTTCAGCTCAGTGAATTTCCAATAATCAATAGAATACTGTTAAAAGTTGAACATGAAAATCGTGCAGGGACGAGAATCTAATGGTCGTGCTGAGTTGAAATTTGTCATGTGACTTGCTCTTATACAGAAGGTATAAAAGTCAGCACAGATGCGCTTTTACTGCGCTTATCATCACGCCTTGACTTTCAGCTGAAATGAGACACCGTGCCATTGGCTGCATTCAAGCCGGCGAACCACTCCGGAATATAGTAAATGCACCAAATGTGCAAATCTAAACAGGCTGCACTATCGTTTCCGAGATACAGGAGACATCGGAGACGGACCAAGGACAGGGAGGTCCTGTATTCTGACTGAGCGCCACCAATGGCAAAGAATCAACACACATCGCCGTGAACCATATCGAACAGCTACCACAACAGCAGGGGAAACCCGTACATTGAATGAATTAAATTCTCGTCCTTGCACGATTTGCATGCTCAACTTTAACAGTATTTTACTGATTATTCAAAATTCACTGAGCTAAAAACAAACCATGGACAGCAAGCCCACTGTGGGATTTCACTTCATTCCGAGAATCACAGGTTTCGCTCATTGCAAACACGAAATATCAACTACTTAACTTTCCGCGTTTGTTTTTGGGTGGGTTTGATCCAGTCGGCTTGACAGAGACGTGATCACCAAATAAAACGTGGTCTCGCTCATGCAACTTAACCACACACTTTCAAATCCACTTAAGCTTTTGTCAGTCTCAAGAAGTTTAGTCATGCATACTTGTGGACCACTTAAGATTCGGCTTCGGTGTTGTCTTATCTACCTTTTTCAGAGACTTTTCCAGCAGCATGGTCAGCAATGTTAGACATGGGTCTAGGCGCAACACTGCTATGCCATGTGGAAAACAATACAAAAAATGGGAGAAAATGAATATTAGTTCTCCATTTGAACATCGCTGTCAGGATTTCAAATACATTACATTGCGGTGACCTTTACTTCTTATGTCGACGGTTTTGGGTTTGAGTTCCGATTTCAGAATGTTGTTATCATCTCTACGCAGAGACGTTCAAAATGTACTTCGCATTTCTCAACTCTGTTCATAAAGAACAGGATTTGAAACTGAACATGGAAACTATGTTTTTGTTGTGAGTGGTGTTTTCTGACCAGATATTGAGACACTTCTGTTTCCTCTAAGCTGCTAAGACTGCTGTTTCAACATTAAGTCTTACTGAAGAAATCTGGTCTAACTAGAATGAATTATTCACCTTTGCCTTCTAGTGATTTATCTTGGGGCAGTAGCAAGACCAATCTTTTGAAAAATGATCTCAGCCGTAATGTATTGAAATATTTGTATTTCATCTTTTTTTTCTTCACGCCAGGATAGACGATGTGCATGGGTTTTGTACCAGCTTCGATTTGAACATTGGCTCTGTCAAAATGGTAGGGAATTTATGAATATTGTCTTAATATTCGGGGTCCCAGTGGCTCAAAGGTACGGTTCTTGCCTATGAAGCGAAAGGTACCGGGTTCGATTCCCGGCAGCGACAGGTATTTTTCTCCTTAAAATTTGGCGAAAACATATATGCCACTCCCCTGATCCTATTCAGGTAGGTGGGATAAAAAAATTAAAAACATCTAGTCCTATTGGAGACGGACGATAAACTCGGAGGTCCCGTGTGCACGTTGCGCACGTTAAAGAACCCTTGGCAGTTTAAAATCGATAAGAGTAGGCCGCAAGGCGGCGGTCCGGGCAAAATTAATTCCTACGTACCACAAAGGCCACAGTGGGTTGATCACCTGCTTGGCTTAATATCTTTATCCAAAGAAAACCAGCCTCATAGTGCTGGTCCTACACTATAATAGTAAAAGGGAACTGGATAAGAAAGAAGAAAGAAAGTCTTAATATTCCATGCTTATTTATTCTGTATGGTATTAACACGCAATAGGTGGTGGGGGTGGGGCTCGTGGCGTAGCGTTGGACATTTTCGCTTCGTGAGCAGAAGGTACTGGGATCGAATCCAGGCGGCGACGTTGGGATTTATTCCACTGAACTTTCTCGAGTTTGGCTCTGACCATAATGATTCCAATGGAATCAAGTCCTATCGAAGATGGACTATAATTCGGAGGCCCGCCTTTGATATGACATAAAATGTGTTGCCAAGGGCGTAATTGGGTCGTATTGGAAGTAAATAAATTGAATATATAAAGAGCTAAGAGCAGTTAACAAACAGCTTCAATGCCAATATGTAATTGAAGAATGGACATTATCTGCAGGCAACTTGTTTTGCAATTACCAAACTAGAATCGCCTCGTGAGCAGAAGGTACTGGGTTTGAATCCCGGCGGAGACGTTGGGATTTTTTTCCTTCGAACCTTCGTGAGTTGCGTGGCTCTGATCCTTGGATTCCATCGGAATCAGGCCCTATCGGATATGGACTATAATTCGGAGGTCCCGCCTTTGATAGGACCTACAATGTGTTACCAATGCGTAAAGCCAACAACTTTAATCTTTAAGATTACTTGGTTGTTTTGGCCATTTCAATACATCATCATTACAAATATTACAGATAACTATATTAATGCCACCTATTTTTGAAAAAAACAAATTCCACCAAAATCGTTTACATTTAGCCTTGCATTTGTTTCTGAAAGCTTTTAATTCCAAATGATACTTGTCGTCTTTGTTTCAAGAATTATGATGTGACATCTACATCACTGACCCTTCAACTTCTAAAGAATGGAGAAACGCTGGATGCTGCTAGGGTGGTCACTATAGAAGCTGAGGATGAAGGTTCAGATCTTGTTTCGGTATGGGGACACAGAAACACCAGGTCAGTGGGTATATTAAGTCTCTTTTTAAACCCCAGTTTAACAAATGTATCTCACAACTTAGAAACAAAGTGTTTCATTCAAAATACCCATTTAGATAATCAAACACTGGTGGTATTCTGGAATATTATGAGATATGATAAATTGCATCGAACTTTATGGTGTTGTTTTCACACATTATTTTATCAATATTTGAATGACCAGTAGAAAACAGAGTTCTTACATACAACAGATGGCTACTCATTTGCCCATGATCACATTAACAAATTAAACCGTGCAGAACAAACCACAATTTTCCGCCTCAGAACTGGACATTGTGGCCTAAAAGCTCACCTGAAAAGAATAGGTGTAGCAGAACCATTTCTGTGTGATTGCAAAGCCGGAGAACAAACTGTCAACCACGTGCTCCAAAAATGCACAGACCTCGCGCCCCTCAGATCCAAATTTTGGTCCAAAGATTGTGACCTGAACAAACAATTATGGAGCACTGCTGATGACCTAAGGAAAACGTTCCAGTTCACAACATCTGCTGGAATTAGACTGAAGATAATCGTCGAACGCAAAGAAGAAGAAGAAGAAGAAGAATGAATAATACATAGCACATAACTGAGCGACAAGGTTGCATTGCATATATTTTTTAATGTGCATGGATTTGTACAGAAATATAACCGATAGATATCTCCAGTCAACTAGTTCCTAGTCAAGACGACAATACCAGACAACAATCTGTTTAAGAACCGTCTGAGACCTAATTTACATAATTTCCGGCGACAACACGAAATGATACAACTTTTGGCTTACTTTACTTGTTCTTCTTGTTTAAAAAGTCATATGGCAATATGTAAATTTCAATGAGATGCAGTAACACCATCATCAACTCTTCCACAAAGAGAAGATGTAAGAAATGCTTATCGAATGTTATCACTATGATTGTTATGACAATCGTACAGGGTTAAATGTCAATTGTATTCAAAATGTGATTTGTCTATGTGTTCATCTCCTAATCAAGACATACCTGTAAATATTTCAGACTTGTTCTCAAGATCGTACGTACCTGCTTCCCGGATGCCAACGCGCCCATTGTGACAACCCCGACAACCACACCTGGTCAAGCCACGTCCACCACAGAGGAAAGCACACCAGAAACTCCTGCATACTCTACGACGTCTACCACGACTCACCATTCTCTGCCTGGTCCAAATAACCCACATACCCCCACGCAGGACAACGACAGTCAACCGGTTGAGAATAATAAGACTTACAACTCCAATAGAAATAACATGAAAAAGGACAATGCGTCGCATAAAAGTAAAGGTAATGCAAAAACTAAATTATCCACGACAACTCCAAGTAGTAGGGTCCTTGCGAAACTCCAATGGATGGAGGAGAAACGGATTGCTTTCGAGAAAAAGATGAAGATGTTGAGAGAATATGTTCCAAACGATTACCATCGCAACGTCACAAGCCCAGAGGCCTTGGACAATAATAATAAAAATACAAAATCTATACAAACCTCTACAAGTCTAAGTAATCAACAAAATATCAATGCCCGCTTATCGTCCAACTCAGCGGGATCTCGTCGGCCCACTGAGCATAGGGACAGTAATAAAAACGTCTCTTTGGGAAAGCAAAATGAGTCGACGAAAGAACAGTTAACTACGTCGGTGCCAACAACGATCGTAAACAATTCTGCATACATGAATAATCAGATAAAGCAGGAAAAGAGTGAAAATACAACGAAAATCAAATTATTGAACACGAGTTCCATAGTGCCAACTATGTCGGAGGACTACCAGCAATGGCTTCCAAAGCGTCGAATAATTCCAAGCCCATCTGGTATAAATGGACATCCAGTAACGTCCAAGGAAGCCCACTCACCAGCTTCCCATGGAACAGATACAACTTCGAGCCCCGAATATAATTCTCGTCAAAGTTATGACTACCCACTAAATACCCACAGCACAGATACAAACACGAAGAGTATAGACTTGTTTCCTTCTAGTTACCCAAATCATGGGGAAGATCCCACCAGTTTATTATTTATAGCGACAGAATCGCCATTTTCACTATCGGAAACACTATCTGAATACCGTTTTATATTGCCTACACCAGTAGTCTCCTATACAGTTTCTTATGACGACACAGAATCGAGTACAAATACAATCTTGTCAACACAATATCGCTTAAACGCGAATATACCTGGTGCGCGTCCCCCTGGTTCCACTCTGAGTTCTCCTATAATTGGGCCAGCTGCCTTCTTTCCTTTTCACGAGAATAAACCTACGTCGATAGTCTTTCACGATGATTTTGGAAACACAATAATGTCTAAAGAAGACCATTCGTCGTCTTTCAATGGGAAAGATTTAAAAAGCAGTGAGATTCTAGTATTCCCTACTGAAGCATTTACTGTGACAACCGAGGATACTTTGTTATCTTCTACATCAAGTGCCATCTCACCAACATCTATATCGTCATCGTTTGGCCATCGTGTGACCTCTAAATCGACATATACCACCAACCATCTGACAATAACTCACCCGGTGATGTCTTCCTCTGGTCGTTGGAATGCCCCAGCCAGTGGAAATAATAAAAATCCAGGCAACCCTGTGTATTCTCTAGACAATGATTTCTTTACGTCAGCTGTCAGTTCACTAAACACGTTGCCAGATACTTTAATTCCATCAAGTGTTGCCCTAAGTTCACAAGACTTCTACAGTTCTTCACTTTGGCAATTATCTGACGAATTATCTGACGAATTATCAACATCTGAACGAATATACCCATTGCCATCCACTCCACCTCTCGTCTCCCTTCAAACAGCCCCAACGACGGGGGATTACTCTACGCCACTGACTGAACAAATGTCCTCCGAAACTATCAAAGTTTCCAAGACAGAAGAGCTTTTAACGACGTCGTACGTGATCAGCGAGAATGTGGAGAATTCGACCGTTCCTCTCCGAGAGAAGGAAGAAGCCGTGGAAGAGGAGACCTTCTGGCCAGTGGTCGCGGCGTTGGTCGTGGGGATCCCATCGGTCATCGTGTTTGGAATCGCCATTGTGGTCATTCACCGACGCAGGTCTGCCCAACCGACGCAACAAGCGACTACTATATCAGCCTTGCAATCTGCACTGTAACCGCCAACGAACCCAATAACTGCTTTACCCCCCCCCCCCCCTCCCCTTATAATTGCTTTTATTATATTAATGTGTGTCCCAATTGTGTGGACAGTTGCGTGTCGATTATCTACTCATTCTCTTGTATATTATTATACTAAAAGGTATCAAGTCGTAAAGAAGAAAAAAAAGTATGTGATACTGCCAGAAAAATATCCATAGAAAAAAAAGTGGTTTGTCGACCGTGTGATTCGAACCCACGTCTGCTAACGGCAACCCCGCTTAGCCAAAGATAAAGAGCTACACGCTCTACCTAAAATGTGTCTGGCACTATCATATTTTCCGTCTTTACTAGATACCATTCTCATTACCAGCGACTGCGCCCCTTTAATCCATTTGTATATATATATATATACTAGCTGTGACTGTCATATTATATATTATGCTACATATTATATTATATAACTTGCAGGGTTTTTTCATACTTTTCTATTCTTTGTACTGCTCATTTTTCGAGTTAGGTGTGGTGAAAGGGTTATTGAATATCTGCACAATATGAATAGGAGTCATTGCTCACCCCAACCAGTTTGCTGTGCTCGCTTCCCATCCATATTGTATCATAATGTTCAATAGCCTTACCATACTGTTTTGACTCGTTGCCACCTTAACTTTAACACTCGCCTTTTGAAATCAACACAACTTGACAATGATATTGTTTTTCTTTTTGTTAAGTCGAAACGAACGGGTTTTATATTATATGACATACAGTCAAAGTCGCATCCATCGGCGTCGCATAAGTTGATTTTATTCAAGTCAATGATGTTTTTCATGGTTCCCTCGAGCTTGTTTTCTATAGAGAGGTAACAGTCATTAATTGTCATCCGGACATAAAGTCGCTTTGTGTCCCTTGAAAATCGGCTCAAGCGACGTTGATTGTACTTACTGGTTTATACTTATTTACTCAAGTTGTGTTTTTCTTCAGTCGAGGATCTCCCTTTTTTGCCTTTACAAAAAAATACGTTTTCCCTGTCTACTGCCTATCATCACAATGTATCCATTTTCTGCATGTTTTTTTCGCTTCATCCTATATCATTGCTTATCCATGCCTGTATCTACTTGTATCAAAAGATGTAATATATCAATTTGTAACTTTTCAAGTTAGATTATGTGCGATCCTCATCCTCCTCCTCATCATTACCATCATCATCATCCTCCTCGTCATTACCATCATCATCATCCTCATCATCACGGCCATTCATTGCTGGTCATGTCTGGCACATTGTTATAATCACCATCGCAGTCGTTATTATCATCCTCATAATCATCATCACATTCATTATCTCCCCGTATCCATATCATCATCATCATCATCATCATCATTATCATTTGCTTGCTCATGACATCATCGTCATATTTATAAAACTGTGAGTGCTTGAATGAAGTAATCTTGCAATTGTTTCCAATCCGTGATATGAAAGGCCATCTTAATCAATCATATCTCTCTATATATATATATTCTATATATCATTGCTAACAATGTACTGCATGTATCGATGAATACAATCCTATGTATAATATTATTTCTATTTTATGATTGCTGATGTACTAATACTAACACACGTGTTATAATTTGGGGTGAGAGGTCAAACACGTATTCCATTATGCAAGTAAGGGACGAATCGCTACAATAAACATTCGCCCTCTAACTGGTCTATGATAATGATAATGATATATATACTTTCTTACGGTATATTATATCGTATTGTATTTACCTATTTACACCATCAGCCTTTAAGAGAACTCAGTGCAGTTCCAAGATAACAGCACTCATCTGGTCTGGATCGTAAAAAATTATAAGAATTGAGGTTTGTTTTATGTTACCAACAGTGGTGAGTCAACTCTAGTCTTCCATTCAATGTACAGGCAGCTGGAAATGCCATAAAACAAAGGATTTAAAGCAATCAAGTGATCAACCCACTGTGTCCATAATCCACTACAGGCACCATGAGCCATACGATGAACACTATGCTCCCGATATGTGTTACTCTGATGGCAACAGTTGTAGGAAATCCTCTGCATGTGTCAGTGTATAGAAACATTGTTTGTGTATTTTCACGCAAAAAATAGCTTGAATAAACCAATTATCTTTCGGACGTATGAAAATCAAAGGTGAATAAAACGTGACATGGGACGACCATAGTGTGCCATTGTGGATCAACGTTGCTGTGTGGGGAGGACGGATCGATCATCCCCCACACGATGTATGTTCTGTTACAGATAATAAAGTAAAGCATAGCATTTATATAGCCCATATTCACGAAGTTCATCATACTCTATGCCTTTTACATTTACTCCCGGCAGGCCATAACACTCCTGTATCCTTCTCAACTCCAGAGGGGGTATACAGCGCGAACAGTATATTAGGCGCTTCAGCACTAGCATTCTGACAAGATCGTTCGTTTCCTCTCGACCGGGTACTCATTTACACCTGTGTCGAGTGAGGTGAGCAGAGTAAAGTAACTTACCCAATGACACAACGCCGGACGTTCAGGACAGTGGTAGTTACCCATCCAAGTAACACCCACGACCCACGTTGCTTGACTTCGCTGACCGGTTCAGTATGATATCCGTTACGCTATGGGTGCCTCCAAATAGATATGAAACATGCTATTATTCTAATGCATTTTTATATTATTTCTTGACGTCGACGATATTCTTTTGCCCAAACGACAATGGTTAAGGTTCCAATTACTTCTATAATCGTTATTCTTACTTTCATCGCAGGCAACCTCTGACGAGAAAAGCGTTTGCCATGAGATCTCTGAGCAGCTCCGCCCCTTCATCAGTGCCAGATGAGATGAACAGGGCTGGAAATAGACGGTCGGCGGTCTAATCTGGTCAAAAGCATTGCGAAAGGAAGACAAAGCGGTTTATGATTATTGTAGAGATGGAAAGAAAAAAAGGAAGGAATGGGGGAGTCAGATTATTATAAAGAGATGAGAAAACTAAAGGGCGGGAGAAAGAAACAAGGCAACAGATTTACAATTTACATTCCTACTTCCTACCAGCTGTATCATTTTATGCCAGGAACACGGGACCGGATATTGGGCTTTTCGTCCTGAAAATAATTTGCAAAGTAAATCCTATTCATTGTCTTTCGTTTAAGTTGCCATTTTGTACATGTTTGTACTTGAGTGTTTTATGTGAATGTCAATTCATTTACTGTACTTATTAAATTATTTACCAAAATCATAATGGGTTTTTACTGTTATTTATTGATTGTGTGATTGGATTAGAGTTCTTCATTTGTCGTCTTTCCGTTGCACAGTGTCAAATATTTAGTCATCTTGAAGAATTTCAAAGAAATGCAATGCAAGAACTATATTGGCACCCATATACCATGCCGGAAGTTCTCTTTTTAGAAATAATACTACCAGTGCCCTCTGTATAATATATAGAATGTATGAGAAAAATAAATTCGAATATGTTTCCAATTGATGACCATACAAAAAAGATGCCAGACAGTAGTAGCCGAACAAACCAATGATGCCTTCATAACTAAACCAACGCCTTACTATGTGGTTCTGTCGATTGTGTGGATCGCTCACTATCTCTGGCAATGTGAAATAGTCGTTAGAAAGCGTGCGGTCGACAAAACCATGTTTCTTTTCAACGGCTGTTACTCTGGCACTTTCAGTGGCTGAGTGGTTAACACAACTCGACTGGAGTTGTGGTCAAGCAACGGTGAATGAGGTGACCAATTGAACGGGTGACAGGTGGGACCGACCCTACCAGCACAGTCAGGTCCGGTCCGATTCACAACCACATGTCATTGGCGTTGTGTCCTTAGGTAAGGCACTTA